>CAUYQG010073281.1:0-50053 GCA_963574415.1 Tarsius wallacei | reverse complement strand
ACGCAATCCTTCAAAGTTGGGGAAGGTCTGTCAAACAGTATCCATGGGGCTTTGCCTCCGTCATGGCCGCATTTGGCTGGAGCCTTTCTCACAGCCAGCGTTTTTCCTGTTTTCAGGTCCCTTTTACCTTACTTTTACTAAAGATTGTGGCTCCCGGCAAGAATGGATAACATGAAAAAGTAAAGATAATGGGATAATTGCTAGAGAAACTGGAGAAGCCTGTGCGAACAAGAGACTGTGAGTGAGGAACCATATGGTTGCATCCATGCCAGTTACAATTCTTCTGAGGTCAGGTTCTACTTTGCTTTCCATCTTTGGATCCTTGAAATCCCTCTAATTCTGTTATATGTGTATAATACAATTACCCTAGCAATACACAGACTAAATGAAGGCAAGAATTCTCTATCTAATAATGAAACCTCAGGTTTCATCTTCTCTGCTCTCTTAATTATGTACCTTAGCAGCACATTGGAGTAAAATAAAAGCTTAAAAGGTCTAAGGGTAAAATACTTAGGAAAATGCCTGTTTTGGATACAAATGCTGCTGAAATAACCTGGAAAACTTTTTGAATTGGAAACTTACATATCTGGATAAAATGTAACAAATATACTTATCTTATTTATTTATTTATTTATTTTTTAATAGAGACTAGGTCTTGCTATGTTGCTCAGGCTGATCTCAAACTTCTGGGCAGAAGCAATCCTCCCATCTCAGCCTTCCATGAGTCACTGCATCTGGCCTGATACTTGTCTTTTTTATTGTAAGATATGTATACCATAAAATTAGCCATTTGTAAGTGTACAGTTTAGTGATGTTAAATACATTCACATTGTCATAAAATTCTCACCATCAGCCAGCTCTAGAACTTCTTTAGCTTCCAGAATTGAAACTTCACAACCATTAAGCAATAGTTTCTTCCTCTTCCTTCTCCCCAGCCCTGATACCACCACTCAATTTTCTTTCTCTATGAATTTGACTACTATCGTTACTTTAATACTTGTCCTTTAGTTACTGTCCTTTTTGTTTCATTTGGCATGGTGTCTTCAAGGTTCATCCCTGTTGAAGCATATTCTTGATTTTTTTTTCTTTTTGAGGCTGAATAATATTCCATTTTATCTTTTGTTCATCCATGCATTCATTGTTGGACACTTGTATTGCTTTTGTCTTTTGGCTATTGTATGTAAAACCGCCATGAGCACTAATGTGCACATATCTGTTCAAATCCCTGATTTCAATTTTTTTGGTACATTCCCAGCTGTAGAATTGCTGGATTTTATATTGAATTTTTTGAGGAACTGCTGTAGTGTTTTCTGTAGTGGTTGTACCATCTTACATTCCCACCAGCAGTGCCCAAGAGTTCTCATTTCTCCACATCTTTACCAACACTTGCTATTTGTGTTTTTTGTAATGATCATCTTAATGGAAAAATGTAACAAATTTTTTTAAGTTTATGTCTGAGCATTCAGGAAAATAAAGGGAACTCCTTAAGAAGAGATACAAAGAAGGTAAAAGCCAAAATGGCAGACATTAAAGAAACTTAGGCTCTTAACTGTCATCAGGACATGAGACAAATGTTAAGACTGCGCAAGGTGAGGAATATAAGAAACAGCACATGTATAAAAGCATAAGCAAATAATAATATAGTTATGTTGTTTAAAAATAAAAATTTAAAAGAGGAATATGATGCTTTCAACATTTATTCAGGTTGGTCTTTAAAAAAACTTGAAAGGAATTTCAACAAAATAAAAAATAACATCACTATAATTAAACAATCAAAGGAGTTGTTAATGTACAAAAGTAGACACAACAGAGTACAGATATATTGACTTAATTATAAATGTGAGTGACTGCCCGTAATGCAGCATACATAAAATAGAAAGTGAAAGCATGACAAAAGCAAAAAAGAAGCATAGAGGAAAGAATAAGAAAGGCCAAAATGCTTGTTGTTAGAGTTTTGAGAAGAAGCAGAGGTGATCAATGAAAGGTAACATTGAATGGACACTTCTCAAAAGAAGTCATATGAGCAGCCAAAAGACACATGAAAAAAATGCTCAGCCTCACTTATCATCAAAGAAATGCAAATTAAAACCACACTGAGATACCACCTAACTCCAGTCAGGATGGCAATCATCAATAACTCAAAAAACAACAGTTGCTGTAGAGAATTGCAGGGAAAAGGGAACACTTCTACACTGTTGATGGGAGTCTAAACTAGTACATCCTCTGTGGAAAACAGTTGGTGATTCCTAAAAGAACTAAAAGTCGACCTTCCATATGACTCTGCAATCCCCCTACTGGGAATATACCCAGAGGAACTCAAATCACTCTATGAAAAAGATACCTGCACATGCATGTTTATTGCAGCATTATTCGCAATAGCAAAAACATGGAACCAACCATGCTACCCAATGAAAAAGGACTGGATTTTTAAAAAAACATGGTATATATACACGATGGAATATTACACTGTCATAAGGAAGGACAAAATTATGAACTTCGCAACAACTTAGATGCACTTAGAGTCTATAATACTGAGTGATCTATCACAGAAACAAATATCACATGTTCTCACTCATAAGCAGACCTTGAGCAATTATCGTAATACTATAAGAAAGGGATTGACAGTAGTGGGAAATTGCTGGGAGTTGGGGTGGGCAGGATTGGCAGTAGTGGGAAACTGTCAGGGGAGGGGGGCACACCTCATCAACAAGGGTACTTGCATAATGAACATTTATATACCCAACCCCGAATCATATCCTATGTCTTTAAAATTAAAAAAAAATTGTTAAAGAAAGATAATGACTGAGAATTTTCCAGGGTACTAGAAGACATGAACTGTCAGAGCCACAAAATACATTAAACCACAAGCAAGATAAATAAGCCAAATTCATGTCTAAACACACTATAATTAAACCAGAGTGTTTTACAGCTATAACAATCTTAATAACAGTCATAAAGATAAAGATACAATGCCTCAAAGTGAAAAAAATAATTGTCAACTTAGATTTTATAGCCAAAAATAAAAATAAAATATCATTCAAGAACAAGAATACAATTAAGAAATAATCAAAAAGAACAATATTGGACAATTTCCTCCCCAAAAGACCTTCATCTGAGAAATTCTAAATTTTCCCCAAAGAAAGAGCTGAGGTAAAGAAGTAATGACAAGTATAGAAGTTAGCAAATTTTTGATAATATTTGTACAAGCAACTATTGTATAAACTATAAGGAGAACAATACATATGTTGGCCCAGGAACTAACATAATGTGGACAAACTTCAAAGTGAAACTATTCTAAGTTATTGTTCAGAAAGAGTAAAGTCATTGGCTAGCTTTTGACGTTTTAATTATTTATAAGTAAAAATTTTAAGATAACTACAAAAAAGAAATAGAATACATGACTTTCTAAACCAACAAAGCATAGTAAAGAATAAGAAAATATTAATCAATTCAAACAATATTTTAAAAATATAAAACTATATAGAAAAATCAGGTCAAGGGAAAAACAAAAAAATGTGATAGAAACAAAAAGACATGCAATTAAGCTAAATTTATAAGACATATTTATTTAAGAAAAACTTAAAGCACAAAATCCCTGAATGTTGACAGTTTTTTTTTTTTTTTAAAAAAAACCTATAAGTAAACAAAAGTTACTGTAGCTTTATTTATTTTATTTTAAAGATGTGGGGTACCATTCAGGATTAGGTACACAAAGTAGTCATGATACAGGTAAAGTTTGGGCCTCTCTTTGGTCGCCACACTGCCTAGTTTGAGATCAGGTACCCCCCTTTCCTCCCTTGGCAGTTTCCGTCTACCGCCAATCCCCTTCTTACAGTAATTTTTTTAAAAATTTAATTTTAAAATTGTAGGGTACAATCAGGGTTAGGTATTCAAATATTCATTGTGCAGGTACCCTTGTTAATGAGGTGTGCCCCCCCTTCCCCAGGCAGAGTCCTGCTACTGCTAATCCCACCTCCTCACACCTCCCCCCACATCCCCACACTTTCCCATTACTGTCAATCCTTTTCTTATAGTAGTACGATAGTTGTTCAAGGTCCACTTATGAGTGAGAGCCTGTGATACTCAGTTCTTTGTTTCTGTGAAAGATCATTCAGTGTTATAGACTCTAATTCCATCCAGGTTGCTGCGAAGTTCATGATTTTGTTCTTCCTTATGGCTGTGTAATATTCCATTGTGTATATGTACCACATTTTTTTTATCCAGTCCTCTTTTGATGGACAGCACAGTTGGTTCCATGTTTTTGCTATTATAGATAGTGCTGCAATAAACATGCCTATGCAGGTATCCTTTTTGTAGAGTGATTTAAGTTCCTCTGGGTACATTCCTAGAAGGGAGATTGCTGGGTCATATGGAAGGTCAATTTCTAGTTATTTTATCAACTGATATTAAAGCGAGAAGAAGCTATATCTGCCTTTTTTTTTTTTTTTTTTTACAGTTGGTGGGTATGTACTACCTTGCTAACTTTTTGATATGGTTGAAATCGTTTTTAATAATAACAAAAAATGATAAGGGAAATGGCCCATTGTTCAGTTAAGAAACAGTCCAAGAACACCTAGAACAACCCCTGTAGCCAATTAATACAATGAGGATTTTGCCCTCTGGGACTGAAAATGTCACTGGTGGGTTCATAGAATGATATGTGGAACATGCTAAAAAAAACTGCTCACTATGAGCTGTGAATTAGTACCAAAAGATGCACAAGAGCAATATTTTGGCAAAGACCCAAGGGACTTTTTGCTTTTGCTTCTCTAGGCACTGCAGATTTCACTTCACTTGAACAGATATCAAATTTCCAGTTTTGTGGTAACTGTAAGGAAGCCCAGGTAGCCACTGTGAACTTTCTTGCCACCTGGGACAAATTTTGAATGAATAAGGCAGGGTCTTGTTTTGGCAAGTGTTTCTAAATTGATGTTACCAGAGGAGAAATGCCAGAACACACATACGTATGCACACCCTTATGCTATTTCCTGTAAATACTGAGAGCTCATAGGGGAAAGCAGGGACAGTCAGGTCCAAGAGAGGGTAAATTAAGATGAATAAGGAGCCAAGAAAGAAAAAAAATTCCAGCTTTCTATCAGATTATGAAAATGTGGAGAGTTGGAGATTGAGAGAGGAAGAACAAAAGGAGAAAGAGGAAAAGAGAAAGGAAAGAAGAGGAAGAAAGAGACGAAGGGAAGATGAGTAAAGAGGAGAGAAGGGGAGAGCAGCAGAGGGAAGAGCATTAGCCAAGTGTTCATCTCTCTTAGAAGTCCATGGAGGGTTGCTGCCATATAACCAGGAATAAGATGAGGCCTCTAGATTTTGCAAAGAATAGGACAGTGGCCTAATCTAAATTGCCAAATCACAACAAATCCACATAAACAAACATGTCTAGTGCAGGTGTTCCATAATGCTTGTCTTCTCTGAGGAACATTCCATACATTGCCCACACGGTGATGATTTTCTTTATAATATAGCAGTAGCATCATTAGCTAAGTGCTATCTATATCTATATCCTATATATATCTCTCTATGAGATTACTTTTATCCCCATTTTACAGATGAGATAATTAAAGTAGAGAGAGTTTAAATAACACTCTCTATTATAAGGTCAAGCAGGATTGGTGATATGGTTCAGAGCCCATACTAATCTGGATGATAACTGTCTCAGCCTCAGAAAGGGAGGTATGAGGATATACGCTGTACAAGCAAGTCGGACAAAAGGTTGGGACTCTGAGATTATTTGCTACTCTCTGGGAAGTGTCAGTATGGATTTGATGAATCCAAGTCTTCAAGCTATAGAAGGAAAAAAGGAAGTAGGTACCCACCCTCCCTGCTCCATGCTTTCTTCTTTGTCACCAAGGCAGAGCACGTGATAGAGAGGAATAAAACTGCATTTCCAACCTGGTCCAGCCGTCTGCTGTGTGGTCCCAAAAGAATGGGAAGAAAAATGTCAGTCTCTGCAATATATGAAATTCTGTCCATGCACATCTCATTGATTACTTCTTGAAGCCCTTGACCATCTCTCTCCTTGTAATAGGCACGGTAAACTCAATTGCAGAGTTTACTAAATAAGTGAAATTTTACTCTCTGGGGGAGCTCTCATTTGTTCCCAATTTTGTATGATTCCAAGTTCCATTTCAATTCCATCACATCTCACAAAATTTCCTGTCTCTCTATGGGTCTAACATTCCTCAATCAAATCATACCACTTGGCACAGAGGACCTCTAGAGTGCCAGTTCTGACTTATCTCAGAGCAAGCCCAGCAACTGAGCCTGGGACCCCTGGGCTGGAAACGGAGCTCTTCTCCCTGTGTCACTGAAGGAACAGAGCTTGGTGCTGATCACACACCACAGCAGTTCATGAAAATTAAAAATTTATATTTGACTTCAGAGGCTCTCTGGGTAATTTTGCAGGATTTCTTCTCTTCTGGTTGTTTTTCTTAGATTAAAAATTTTGCCAGCATTCCAAGGGTATACACTCATTCACACGCGGGGGCCTAGTAATAAGAAGGAGAGCCACTTTGGAGTCAAACTCTGCCAAGCCTAATACTAAAAGTAGGTGAATGAGATTTGACTGCCTCCTAAATTGAATGTCTGTGGAATTTCTTGGACCTGAAACAGATCCCAGAACAAGGTCTGTATAGTAACATTCACTAGGTGTCAGTATTTGACAAACTGTTTTGCCAGCGTCATTAGTGAAATGTTCATTTTGGCACAAATTGTCTATGGAAAATGCAATTAGGAAAAAGTTGTGCAAGTAGCAATTAGAAACTGAATAACCTGCCTTATTCTTTTTATTCAGATTACACTTGGCTACTAAACTGAAATAAGGCTGTGTTGAAAATGGCTTGCAGACTGTCACAGTAACCTCTGGAATTCATTGTCTGCATGAAGAGTAGGAAGAGCAGGCGAGGGTTTTCTTTGGTGCTTGTCTGCTTCCTCTTTCTGGCTATCTCTTACCTTTTTCTGAACACTGTTGTGTGGCTGCATTGACCATTAAGCCCAGTCTTCCTTCCCCGGCCACAAGCTAGTACCAGTGCAGGGAGAGGAAAGCCCTTTCCAGAGTGTCGTTTATAACATGAATTCAGCCTTGAGAAACATTGAGCCACTCTACAGCAGAGAGGTAATGCTCTGTTTGTGAGTGGTAAAAACGCCAAAAAAATTCATTTGTACATTCATTCAACTCATTTAATAATAGATTGAACACATACAACATGCCAGGCATTGTTTTAGGTGCAATAGAAATAACAGTAAATAAAACAAGCATTTCTGGCTTTCTAGTGGGAGAAGACAAAAAAAAAATAGAAAAGTAAAATATATGGTATGCTAGGCAGTCATAAATGCTATTGAAGATAATAAAGAGAGAAGGAGAGAGTGAATTCCAGGAATGAAAATGGTTGCAAACTGATTATGGTGGAAGACATCACTGAGTAGGTGGCACATAAACAAAAAGTTGAAAGAGGGAGGAAGTAGTATTCATCTTAGGAAATGGCATTCAGGCAAAGGACTTGGCAAACGCAAATACCTGGAGGAATTAATGTCCCTAGCAGGATCAAGAAAGAAACAAGGTCAGTGTAGCTGGAGAGTAGTAGGAAATGAGATCAGAGAAGGAAAGAGGAGTGGGTGGGTACACATAGAGAGTTTCTAAGCCTTTGGAAGGATGAACCCAACAGTTTCTCTAGGCACTGCTGAAGCGTTTTGGGCAGATGAGTGAATAGGACCTGACAAAAGTGCAAAAGATAACTCTGTTGATATTCTCCAGGAGTGTGATGGTAGAAATAGACACATTAGGAAGCTATTACAAATAATTTAGGAATGAATAATTCAGAGGGAATAAAACTTGGAGGTGGGTGAAGAACAGTGTAGTGGGGCAGGCAACAGTGTAATTTTGGACTTGAAATGTTCATACGCCTCTTAGAAATCCAAGAGAACATAGTAAGAGGAAATTTGATATACAACTATAGAGCTCAGGAAAATAGTCTGGACTAGGGATAAAAATCTGGGAATTATCAGTGTATATGTGAAATTTAAAACCCTGAGATGGAACAAAATCACTAATGGAGTGTAGACAAAGAAGAGATGAGGTATAAGGACTGAGTCCTGCCACACTACCATTTAGAGGTTGGACAACGGGAAGGAACCAGTTAAAGAAACTGAAAACATGGGCAGTGAAGCAGGGACAAAACATGGAATATGTGGAGTCCTGGAAACCCAGGTACGAGTGCTCAGGGAGAAAGGAATGATCAACTATGGATCGGAATCAAGAAGTGATCAATGGGAGTAAGTTAAGAAAAGAGTATTTTGCCAGGTGCAGTGGCTTACGCCTGTAATCCAAGCACTTTGGGAGGTGGAGGTGAGAGGATTGCCTGAACCCAAGGGTTCAAGAACAGCCTGGGCAACTTGGTGAGACCTTGTCTCTACAATAAATCAAAAAATTAGCTGGGTGTGGTGGTGCGTCTGTGGTCCCAGCTACTTGGAAGGCTGAGGCAGACGGATTGCCTGAACCCAGCAGGTCAAGGCTGCACTGGCTGTGAACATGTCACTGCACTCCAGCCTAGGTGACAGAGTGAGACTCCAATTCAAAAAATATATATTTCATTACATTTAGAGTCAACATATATTAGCTAACATTTGGAAATAAAAATGACTTATTGGATATACTGCTAACATTTGGAAATAAAAATGACTTATTTTGCTTAATGTTGCTTCTTTCCTGACTACTATTAATAGCTACTTTCACCCTTCACCTTTGCCATTGTTTCATGATTGCATGTTTGTGCCCAGTACACACACACACACACACACACACACACACACACACACACAAAGTTATTTCCAGGAATCCAGAGACTGGTTCACATGTGATTTTGAGCAAGCCCTTGGTCACCACAGGGTGCATTCTTCAGTCTTCCATAGGGATGTCTGTTACTATTTCATTCACCTCCATAGATGAGCCTTTAATGTGTTGACTCCTCAAGGTACTAAAGACCAAACTTAATAAATGAAGAGGGACCTGTAATCCCAGCACTTTGATAGGCTGAGGCAAGTGGATTGCCTGAGCCCGCAGATTCGAGACCCACCCAGGCAATTGGCGAGACCTCATCTCTACAATAAATAAAAAGATTAGCCAGGTGTGGTAGCACATGCCTATAGTTCCGGCTACTTGAAAGGCTGAAGCAGAAGGATCACCAGAGTCCTGCAGGTAGAGGCTGCGGTGGCTGGGAGTGTGCCACTGCACTCCAGTCTGGGCTACAGAGTGAGACTCCAAATAAATGATAAATAAATACAATAAATGAAGAGGGAGACTTAATATTACTATGATTGTCTGACTTAAATTGATTATTTTTAATTAATATATTTATATTTATTTTTTAAGTATAATTTAATTTTTTAAGTTGATAAATTATAATTGTGCATATTTATAGGGTACACAATGATGTTTTGATAAATTTAATGGCTAGGAATAAGATCAGGATAATTAGTATATCCAACATCTCAAACATTTATCATTTCGTTGTGTTGATATTGTTAAATATCCTCCTAGATATCTGAAACTATATAATATGTTACTGTTAACTATAGTCATCCTACAGTGGTGTAGAAGACTAGACATTGTTACTTCTCCAAAAACATGTTAAGATTAAGCCAAAAGTTTTGTTTTTCTTCTTCTTCTTTATCTTCTTTTTGTAATATGACTGAGTTTTGAATAAATATTCTGAAAAGATTATAGTGAAGATATAAGCAGTTTAATTCAGTTGAAAATAAATATGCTACAGGAGTCAACTTAAAAGAACTCTTAATAGTCAAAAATATAACTATCTGAGCAAGAAATAAATGACAATAATATTGGATTGTAATCCATACAGCAAAATAAATATCCATAAGTTCATACTGATATAAATCAACACCAAACAATTAAAGCAATGCTGTTGCTTTTGTGTTACATAAATAGTACTGAGAAGCAAATCTGTTTCTTACCTTTTTTTTTTTTTTTTGAGTTGGAATCTCACTCTGTCACCCAGACTGGAGTGCAGTGTCCGCTCCCAGCCACCGCATCCTCGACCTGCTGGGCTCGGGCGATCCTTCCACCTCAGGCTTCCAGGTAGCTGGAACTACAGGCGTGCGTTACACGCCTGGCTAATTTTTTGATTTATTGTAGAGATGAGGTCTCACCAAGTTGCCCAGGTGGGTCTTCAACCCGCGGGCTCAGGCAATCCATCTTACCTTTTTTATTAAACTTTTTTGGAAGATATAAATACATACACACACACCAGGAGTGCAAAAAATGTAGCATATTTTAAGAGATGTTATTTATGTATTGTGTGTGTGTGTGTGTGTGTGTGTGTGTGTGGAGAGAGAGAGAGAGAGAGAGAGAGAGAGAGAGAGAGAGAGAGTTGTCCTCTATTTCTTGCCCAAATTGTTGTGTGTGTGTGTGTAAAACCATTACAAATTGATGCACAGTATTTCATCAGTTTACTTATTCCTTCTCTTAGAGATAACACCTAGATTTCCTTCATCTTCGCACTACCATAAATCATGCTGTACAAACATCCGTGAACATGGCTATCATTATGGAACTATATGAGACTATCTTTTGGGGATATGTATATAGTAGTAGGATCGCTAGGTCATAGAACAGATACATGCTGGATTTCATGAAGTACCTCCAAATTGCTTTCCAGAAAGAGTATAGCAGGTTATATTTCTACATGCAGCATACAAGCTTCCCATCTCTTCACATTTTTGCCAATACTTGATGCTGTCCAGCTGTCCAATTGTTGCAATTGTAATGGGCGTTGCGTTATTTTCCATTGATACTGTAGTAACTTACCAGAAAATTAGTGGCTTAAAACAATTTAAGTTTATTACCTTACAACTCAGGAAGTTAGAAGTCCAAGATTGGTCTCAATGGGCTAAACTAAGAGTGCCATCAGGGTTCCATTCCTTTCTAGAGGCTCTAGGAGAGTATCTGTTTCTTTGCCTTTTTCAGTCTCTGGATAATGCCTGTATTCCTTGCATCATGGTGCCTTCTCCCATTTTCAAAGCCAGCAACACAGCATTTACAAGTCTTTTTTCCCCACTCTAATCTTTAGCATCCCTCTTATAAAGATTTTTGTAATTACATTGTGCTCACTGGGACAACTCAGGATAATCTATCTCCAGATTCTTAACTTAATCACGTCTGCAGGGTACTTTTGCTAAGTAAGGTAAAATATTGTAGGTTCCAAGGATTAAGATATGTGAATCTCAGAGGGGGTCACTATTCTGCCTACTATTAATTTTGGGGGTGGGGGACATTATTCTGTCTTCCATTATTCTGGGAGGTTATTATTCTACCTGCAATTATTCTGGTGGGTCATTATCTTGCCTACCAGAGGTGTTATATTGGACAGAGTCATAAAATATAAGGGCTATATTTTATGCCAAATCTCTGAGAGCTGTTTTTCTCTTACTCACATGCTGCAGTGACACAGGACACTCATTTGCTATATGTGATAAGGACATAGGAGATCTTGCAGAGAAAGGATTTAATCAAGTATACTGATTCTTCAAACTCACACAAGTCAGATGCTCCAAGAACCAGCTTTCGAATAAATCTGCAAGTGCCTAAACAACTGACATATGGATAATAGGCAGAAATTAATGTACCCTCACTCAGCTTTGAAGACACAAATTTAACTAAGAAGATCCTTGTTTGTAGAATATTCAAATTTAATGTCATGAAGCAAACATATAAAATGTACAAGTATTGCACCAATAAAATTTTAAATTAGCTATGTTTCATACCTGAAAACAAAATTGTTCTCCTGAATTTGTATGCAGAACTTTACATTATTCTCCACTTCAAGGGTACAGATTAGAATCTGAGAAAGAAAATAACCTAGGGCATTAGGTTTTATTTTTTTTCTATTTCCTTGAGAACAGTGGAAGCATTTTTGAAACACACTCTATAATTGGTCGTCAAAGTATAATAGACCTAAAACCAAGCTCTCTTGTTGACAGGAGGTGGAAACTCAAGAACCAAACCCATACATCCTCATTCCCCTTTGCAGGAGTCCTGGTGACATCTCTGGGGATGTCCTAGGCTTTGCACATCATACCTTGACTAATTATCCTGGACTGATCTAGAAAGAAAACTCCCCAAAGTGAAACATAGAATTTTTTCATATGCAATAAACTTATTTGGCAAGAAGGAGGCTTATTGTGATTTGGCAGCGAGAGAAGAGCATCCTATTTACAAGGGAGAATCTGGAAGAAATGTCTCATAAAGTATTCACTAAAATATAGACAAGTTAATTTTCCAGGAAAGGGAAGTACACAACTAGCAACAACTTTAAAACTGGCTTGTTTGGATAGAGTGAATGAATTTCGAGGGGAAGTTCATATCACCTGTTTAGGGAAATACTTTGTGAGATGGAGTAATTAGAAATATGAAATACAATGTCCTAATGTGCTAAAATGCATGGTATAGCTAATCCGATTTCCAGCATATGGAGATGTACAATAGCTCTGACATTTTAATCACTTTCCAGCCTCTTGTTGATAATGCTCTAAGCCCCTACCCCTCCTCTCTCAATCCCCTTTTATCTCATTGTTTCTACAGTCCCCTCACCAGCATTCCATCTCAACAAACCCATACCCAAATGCATTCTCTGCCATGTGCAACATCTCTATTATCTACCCAGTGTCCCATCCAATCTGAGTTCAAAATCATATTTTATGCTCATTTCTCTCCAGACTCTTTTTAATATCCATAAAGCCACAATATTATATGGTCTCCTTAATCTAATCTGCTGGTTCTCCAGTTGGTGAAACTGACAAGGAGTTGGCAACATTTTCAATCAATCCCTCCACTGAACTGAAGAATTATTTTCTATTTAAAGCACTCAATTTAGAAACATTTCTTAGACAATTTAGTGTTTTTAAGAAAACATCATTAACTCACTCTCTCCTCTATTTTTGGTCATTGCCTTGTTTCTGTCAAAGGGGTTCTGTGTCTTTTTTTTTTTTTAAACAACTCTTCAAATGTTAAAATGTAACCAATAAGCCCTGATTGTGAGTTGATTTGGCTTCACTTACCTTTAATGCTATAAATTGACTCAAGTCTTTTGGCTGTAGTGGAGCAATCCATATAATTGGCTGCTGATATGGAAATTAGAAGGTGAATTAGCCAGGTACAGCCATACAAACAGGATTAGAGAATAAAATGATTGAAAGATTGGCTTGAGAATACTGCAATGCAGCCAAAGCTATCATTCATATGGAACAGATTGGATCTGCAATCTGGAACTAGAAGTTGGTGGTTTGGCTGCTAGAAGAAGCTCTCGAGAGGTAAGACTACTCATTTAACCCTTCCTTCTACAACTCAGGAAGCAAGTCTTGGACAAGAAAATAAAAACATGATGAATAGAGAACCTCAATTCTGGTTCCATGTGAACATCCCCAAATGAACTGGACATGCTGCAGCCACATCTATTGAAAAGTTCAAAGCCATCTTTTTTCATGACATTAGGGTGAACCTTTTAATATCTTGTCATAGCCTAGAAATGAATAAGAATAAAATGCCTGTGTACTAGTTAGGGTCCTCCAGTGTATCTCCACTGTATTTCTATAGACAGATTAGATGATAGGTAGGCAGGTAGGTAGGTAGGTAGGTAGGTAGGTAGATAGGTAGGTAGATAGATAGATAGATAGATAGATAGATAGATAGATAGATAGATAGATAGATAATTTTAAGGAATAGACTCAAGGAACTGTGAGGCTGGCAAGCTCAAAATTTATGAGAAGACTAGCAGGCTGGAGACACAGAGAACAGTTGTTGTTGCAATCTTGAATCCAAAAGCAGTTTGAAGGCAGAATTACTTCTTCCTGGGAGTACTCCAGCTTATTCTCCTAAGGCCTCCAATGGATTGAACAGGGCACCACATTAAATATGGTAGTCTGCTTTACTCTGTCTGCTGATTTAAATGTTAAGCACATCTAAAAAAAATATCTTCACAGCAACATCTAGACTGATGTTTGACTGAATATCTGGCACCATACCTAAACAAATTGACACATAAAATTAATCAACACAGTACAGTAATCTTTATTCTAGTTTCTTTATTTACTCATTCAAAAATATTCACTGAGCCACTACCCAGTGCTAAGTACTATCCTAGGTATTCACAATCTAGGATACAAGACTAACTGGGTCCTCGCTTTCATGAGGCTCACAGCTCTGTCAGAAATATGAACAAGAAAAATCACAAGATATTGAATGAGGTTTGGCCTACTGCTTAGGAATTTTGACTGAAGCCTGAGAAAAGTAAGTGATAATTATTCTGATGTTCTAAAGAAAAGTGCTTAGTTTTTGCACATGTAAGAAAACATATAATATGTACTACATTAAATCATTTATTTCAAAGTTGACTAACAAACTCAAATGTCTCAGAATGGTCTAGACTTTTTTTCAGAATGTTTATGCTAATAGCTTTCTATAATACAATTTTCATCAAGGTGCTTCTATCTAAATAAATATTCAAACTGGATATACATGTCTAGGTATAGCATGATCCGTTTACCTAAATTTCTAAATGCTCTGGGAAGCCATAAAATGCTTTATAGGACATTGTGTGTCCTATAAATAGACAGTAGCCAAAAGACTACCCATTTTGGATATAATGTGTTTTTCTGTGGAGACTTAGTGGAGCCCAAAAACCTAAGTGGGATAATGGGCTCCTATAAAAATGTGGGTGACGTTTGTAGCCATTCTTGTTCTGTCCACTTTGCTTTCCATGTGGAATATGCCTTAGTGGTGTAGGCAGTAGTACTAGCCAGTTTTCCAAAAGGGAGGCTGACTTCACAGGAATGAAGAAGATTAATTCAATATGTAAGATTCAAGAGGTTAAGGAAACCAGCTCTGAATTCAGATTGCTTAGGTTTAAAGTAGGACTTGTGAGCTATGTGACTTCAGGTAAGTGACTTCGCTCTTCTGTGATTCAGTGTGATGATTTGTAAATTATAGGAAATAGGGGGCCTATCTCATTGGATTATTGTGAGTAAATAAAATAGTATGTGTTAAAATGCACAGTTGTTACTGTTCCATTGTTCTTTAAAATTTATTTAGTGGAGTAATTTTTCCCTAGATAATGTCTCTCTTTTTGAATAGACCCCATTAAAAAAAATTATGTGGTCACTTTAAGTCCCAAGCAAGTTTCAATCACGATATTAGAATATATAGTCCCAAACAAAGTTATCAAAACTGTGCTTGCTCTATGACCAAATCCTCTCTTCTTCCCCATGTAGGAGTGACCCCTCTCTCTTTTTTCACCTAAGATTTCTCCTCCTCCTGAGTGCTTTCTATGTTTTCAGACCTTCCTTTTCAGGGTCCATCTTTGAAGGAGAGACAACTGAAAGAGGAAGTCATCTTACATTGTGAGTGAATTGTCACCTATGTCATTGGAGTGCACTGCCGTTAGATGCCTGTTGTACAATTGCTGTCACTATCCTCAAACCAGATATTCTTAGCTTGGAAGTGGAGACTGTCTTTCTGAAATGACAAAAACTATTCTTCTTATATGTGAATATATGTATTCTTAGGGAGGCCAGCATCCATAATTTTCATTCAGTCCTAGAAAAACGAAACAAGAAACAAAAACAATGCTCTATGTAGAAACCACATTATTCTGGGAAGGCCAGTCTAACCATTCCTCCTTGCCCCTGTAATAAAGGGAAATTCATGAGAAGGGGAGATCTCAAGGGAGATTTTCTTAATAATAGGATATGTAAGAAAAGTAAGGAGATATAAATGCAATATCTGTAGCTTTAATTTATGGAACAGATTATATAGATAACAAATGCCTAACTCATAGAGTGGTAATGAAATGAAACAACTAATAAAAAATTTAGTTATGCATTGACCATTTCCTTTGTGGCTGGTACTGTTTCACATGTGTATTAATGGGACCTAGCAAGTAGTAGGGGACTTCATAAATAGTAGTTCCTACCTCTCTTTTTGTCTCTCCTTCTCCCCTGCTCCTTCCTGCTATGCTGGAATCATTTATTTATCTCTCTAACCAACCTCAGCTTCCTAAGATCTTTCTTGCTGTATTCTCCCTAGCCTTCTATAAGGTTGCTTAGTAGAAATTCATCAATAGGATGAATTCCTTTACTTGCCAAAATATATTTGAACTCATAGGCAACTATTGGATGTTCAAGAACTAAAAGCAAGTTATTTTGGATTGCTTTACTCGTTAGGATTTCTTTCATTTTCCTTTTTTAGAAAAGCATATTATAAGAATCAATTTAAAGTGTTTCTTCTCTTGATCATAAAGATCATATAACAGTATTAAAATACTTGAAAAGTATGAAAATATTACTAACAATTGTTTGAAACAAAGCTTGTGTGTGTTCTTTTCTCATGGCCATCTGTAGGTGTTTGTCTCCTCATATCATTGCAATCAGTGCACATGTGCTCGTCACCATTTTACTTGTTCCTTCTTGTTCTTTTCTGAGTTGGAGTCTCACTCCGTGGCCCAGGCTGGAGTGCAGTGGCACACTCCTGGCCACCCCAGCGTCGACCTGCTGGACTCCGGTGATCCTTCCGCCTCAGCCTTCCAAGTAGCCGGAACCACAAGCCCGCGCTACCATGACTGGCTAATTTTTGGTTTATTGTAGAGAGGCGATCTCGCCAATTTCCCCGGGCTGGTCTCAAGCTCGCGGGCTCAGGCATTCCACTCGCCTCAGCCTCCCAAAGTGCTGGGATTACAGGCTGAGCCACGGAACCCGGCCTACTTGCTTTTTTAAAGTCTTTGTAATTGTCCTTACAATGGCTGCCTAATATTGCATGAGATACATAATTGTTTCTTCCCCTATTGTTGGCTACTTTGATTCTTTAATTTTTATTTTGTTGTAAAAATACTTTGTGATTTTAAAAATTAATGTCTTTTAGACTTATTCATAGAAATGACATTACTAGGAATTTTTCCTGTAGAAATGTTTTCTCTACACTGTTATCAGAAATCTCAAGTTGCTCAATATTGTGGTCTTCTGTCAGTAGACAAAATCAATCTACTGTGTTTACCAAGCTAAATATATCAAACTTGTACCATCAGGACTCACACTATTTTAGGAACAATGACCCATGAAAGAACCAAGAGCCATACTGGGATTTCTGAAGAAGCTATGGAAAGTGACCACTTCTAATATGGGAGACTCTCAGAAATACTGAGGAGTTCCTCTCTTTAGCTTAGAGGTGAGGATGTGTGAAGGAAGCAGGGAGGACAGGGGGAGGATAAAAGTGGACAGCAGTCTTATCTGTCTTTCCTTCCTGGCTCAGTCTTTATGGAAAGTTTTTTGAAGGAATTAGAAATGTAAGTATCTTAGGGAAAATATCCATAGCATGTTTATAAAAGATCACTCTGGTAAGCTCTTGGCAAGTCTGAAGGATCATAATTGTCATTTTGGTCTATCCTTCATAGTATGGAGAAAATGAATGATGATAATGTTACTCATCTATGAGTTCAGTTTTCTCCATAAACACAGCTGTGTCATGAGTTAAGCAAACTCAGTATGTGAAAATTTAGATTGACTGAAAAATAAACTGAAGTTGATTATTTGTACTATAAGAGAATTCTGTGCCGTATAAAAAATTCATCATGGAAATATTTTGAATTGTGGGGTCCCTTAATAATTCAGCATACAATTCTGTTTATAAGAATGTGATTAGCAGGCAACTTTCTAAGGCCTCATCAATTGTGTACAGAAAGGTATAGCCACAGTGAGAGTTCCGCCTTCTCTTTTGAGAAGGGCGTTGTTTATTTTTCCAGACAGACCAGTTTTAAGTTATTATTTTATCATTTGAATGTGAACTTAGATTTGAGAAAATTTTCCTCTTAAGTTGAAAATAATTTTTATTATTTTGATGGTGGTTAAAATATTTTTTTCTTAATTACAATCTAATTCTAGAAAATAACAATAGAGACACTGGTAAGGATATGGTTTGTAATCACATCACTTGTTTCCAACATAGCCCTACATCTAAAGGGGTAATTCACACTCCATCATGGAATGGAGAACAATGTCATCAAAAGTGGGCTCTGGTATAAGAAAGACTTGAAGAATTTCACCACTTTATAGTATACATGTATACTTATCTTCCAAAAGTCAGCTTAGATATAAGTAGATATTTGCCAGATCAATAAGTGAATTTAAATCTGGCAAAAGTCAGGAGATGTAAGCAGGTAATGAGCAGTAGAAGGGAATATAGGAACATTCACATTCTCACTTCACAGTATGGGAGAGGTTATCAAGATATATTGTTAAACATTGTTAGAACAGAAATAATTATCATTTAAAACTCCAAACAGTAAGAAAAATAGTTAAAAATAGTAATATACTTATCAAGATTTGGAAGAAAAATAAAGAAGCAAGGGTTTAACTTAAGCAAACTAAGTCCTTACTTTCTATAGTAGAGTCGTCAAGATATGATGTCTAAACTTGTAAAATCAAGAAAATTGCATAATGAAATAGCACCACATTAAAACTTGCCAATGAAACCATCAGAAGAACTAAGACAGAGGTGGCTAAAAGGGATTTTTTTTGCAAAGCAGAAATGGGTGAGAAAGAATAGTGTACAGAACGCTGTTTTTCAACAACTTTCATCTCTTATTGATTTCCTTTTTTTTTCTTTAGCTATGTACCTGTTTTACCTTGACTTTGATTTTAATAGAAGCATTACAAAAATACACACAGGCACACAGTCACACTGGAATCGTCACTGCCTCACATCACCTTGACAAAAAGAAAAAAAGAAAAAAAAAGTGAACTTCTTTGGATGATCCCAGGGCCATCTACAATCTACACATGGGTTACTTTTTCACCAGTTTCCATTGTCTATTTGTGATCCAGGCATTCTAAACAATTTACAGTTCCTCCAAACTTGTCTTTTTCTCTTGTCCCTCAATAATCCTGAATGGTTTTCTGCTTATTTGTCTATTTGCTCTCCAATTCATTTCCTGCTTTTTCCCAGCTCTGTTCAGTGTCACAGGGTGACCCCTGCAAAACATATTATTTAGACTTCTTTGCCTGGGCAGTGAGAGGTAGGAATGGAAAAGTGGTATGCAGGAGAAGATAGAAATCAGGAGATTCTCCCTCATCTCTGCTTGAGATAGCTTCCCTGGCAGTGCTGTGTGTTCTTTGGTCCCAGCTTCCAGCTGAACAGACTCCTTCATGTTTCTGTTTCCACCTGGCAACCCCAGATGCCCTGTTCCTTCCATATGCAACAACCTCTTCTCTTTATCTCTCCAACCCCTATGAAGACTGAGTGGTTTCCTGGAGGCACTAATCTCTCAATTCCCTCACCTTTTGCTATTTGCTCTATCAACTTTTTTAGCCTCTTTGCAGCTACCTCTGTCATAAATCCCTCATCTTGAGCTACACAGAGTTGAGTTCTATTTCCCTGACTGAACCCTGGTTGATAGAGCTGGTTAATTCTATTTGTCCATAAAAAACTAAGATCTGGGGTCTCTACCTTAGAAAGCCTCCCTGGTCTAGATGAACAGATATTCCTCTGTCACCTTGACCCTTCTGTGGTCCAGACTCCTGCTTTCACACTATGCTTGTTACTTAGTTCAGTCAACCCAGAAGAATGTGAATTTTTCAGTAACACAGACCCTGTCATATTTGACTTGTAGGCCCAGTGAGCACCCATTAAATATTTATTGAATGATGATATTAGAAGTATGGCAAATTTTGTTTTGAAATTGACAGGAGAGTTGTCAGTCTTTAGATGAATGTCTATTGCAGTGCTCTCTACACAAAATGTACATCAGTGCCTTTCAGCTGTTTCCACCATGACACACAGTAAAATATATACTTTATATAAAGACTTACTACTTCATAAGAGTATTTTAAATTATGCTTTTGATTTAGTAATATATACATATATACACAAGATCTTGCCCCTTCATCTCAACTCTGTTCTGTTCTATTTTGTTTAAAAAATTAATGGTTGTAGGCCATTGCATTAATTTCATTAAAATCTAGTAGTTCACAAGTTTTCAGTTGAAAAGCCTACTTTAGTTAGGAGAGATGAGTTATACTAACAAGAGGTCTTCAATCATGCAGAAAAAAGTATCTCTGTTATCCTTTTTAAATTGTTCCCTCAAATATATTACAGATTCTTACAATCCCATGGTGGAATTTTAGTTGCCCTATATTAAAGGTTGTGTACATAAATAATAATAATTATTATCTTGGAAAGGGTGACATTTTAAGCTATTATCAAACACACTTGAATATATATATATATATTTTAGATCTTTCTCTAAGTGTAAAATGTTGTGAGTAGAAAAAAGAATGTATATTGTGGATATACATGCACACAAAAACTTAAAGGTTTAGACTAAAGAAATCCTCTCCACTTACACTAAAGAGTTTGATAGAACAGTTTATGTATGTTGATATTTTAATCAATAGGAACTTATGCATCTCTCTATTGAGATGCATACTTATGGAAAACTGAGTTTTGATTCATTGAATTGTCTTGTAAAAAGTTTGAAAAAGTTTATAACCTTGACTTAGATGTTGCACCAAACAGTCTGCAAAAAAAATAAAAATATTATGGTTTCACTATCAGAATATTCTCGGCAGGGTTACATAACACTAATTCATTGCTCTTTCCTAGTATATGGGTACTATTCTTCTTATCACGTATTCATACACAGATACAAAATAATATTTCCAAGGTAAGTAACAAAAGACCATCTCTGAGCCATGTGTGAGCAATTTCACATTTAAAATGTATAACCAAGGTCAGGAACAAAAACACATAATGGATGCTTGAGGGTCAAAGTCTACATCCTGAACAAAGAGGTTTATGTGATCCAAAGCAAAAGAAATGTTCCATTCTTTTCTTTTGCTTCACCTTTTTGAGACTATCAACTTAGAGTTTGATTGATGGGAAAGGTGGGGAGAGCAGATGAGAACTTCTACGTATGATTTATTCATTTGGCATAGTTTTTAAAAAAATACATATATGTATCAAGTTCCTCTTTGGTATTATTAAATAACTCTGTATGTAGTCCACAGCAGAGCAAAGAAAATAAATTACTGGGCCGGACAAAAACAACAATAGGAAAATTTGAGTTTTGTTTTAACCTGCATGCACATATGTACATTTCTTGTATTTGGTAGAGGTAGTCTAATCAAATGGAAGAGAGAAGAAAGAAAGGAATAGTGACAAGAATGAGGTAGAAAGAAAGAGGCACCAAACATGAACATATATTTATAGGGTCTTTCCTTTGGGAGTTTAGACCTTATCAAAAAATATGATATTATATTACATACCAGGTCCTATTTAAAACCTTGGTTTCTTGTTGATGGTTAGTTTGTCCTTAAAAGGGACATTGGGTTGAACTGTGTTCTCTATAAATTCATATGCTGAAGTCCTAATCCCCAGTATCTCCAAATGTAACCTTATTTGGAAATAGCATCATTGTACATGTAATTGATTAAGGTGAGGTTATACAAGATTGGGTGGACTTCTAGTCCGATATGATTGATGTCCTTGCAAAAACAGGAAATGCAGACACATAAACAGACATGCACAGAAGGGAAAGGAAGTGAAGAACATAGGGAAAAGATGGTCATTTGTAAATCAAGGAGAGAGACCAGATCCTTCCTTCTCAGTCCTCAGAATGAACTAACACCACCATCTTGACTTCAGACTTCTGGCCTCCAGAACTATGAGACAAGCTTTTGTTGTTGAAGCTATCTAATTCCCTGTACTTTATTAAGACAGCCTAGCAAACCAATACAGATACTAAGGTGGGTTTTCATTCACTTAATTAATATTTAGATTATCTATAGCACACTAAATATTGCACTAAGACAGGGATAGAGTGATGCCTCAGTCTCTGCTCTCATGAAGCTCATGACCACAGTTTAGTGGTCAAAAGCAAGAAGGGTATTTCTTTTTACCACCTTATTTGAGGGGAAAGTAGAGAGCACATATCATTGTCCCACTTGTAAAGATTTAAAAAAGAGAGAGAGAGGTGAAGTGATGCTTTAAGCAGAACATTAACTTGTATAAGTAGATTGAATTTTTCTCACTTAATTTGTTCACTGGTTTCATTTGTAAGTTGGGGTAATGGAAGGTGGAAGTAGAAAGATGCTTTTCTAGCTAGAGGTCATTTGGGAAATTGGATATCACATAGTGTGTGAAATGCTGAAGTCCAAACATTTCTCTTGCTCTACCATTCCCATTCTCCAACCTTATTTTTATTTATTTTCTTTTTCTCCCTCTACTAGTAGTATATTTGTAAGATGATGTTATATGTGGTGGGCTTAACAACAGATAATAGTAGTATTCCTAAGAATGTTGGAGATAAAAGTGGGTTCAGCAACAGATAACAGTAGTATTCCTAAAAATGATGGAGAGAAAAGTGGATAAGAACAAACTCGGATTGCATAAATATGTATAAGACTCAATAAGAATGACCAACAAATGTATTTTGGGAACAGAAAACCTATTGTAAACCTATTGTATTGAATTATTTTTTTAGTAGAAATATTTGTTTATGGCAATCCGTAATTGAATTGTTATTTTTTACTCTCAACTATGAGAAATAGTCAGCAGTGTTTGAAATGACACCATCTCTATAGGGCTGTCTATAATTACATAGGCTGTCTGTTATTTTTTACTAAGTTTTACAATGTGATTCTCATGAAATCACATATAAGATTTATGTTCAAAAGATATTTTGCTATACACAAGTTAACCTTTCAGGATCTCGAGTTAAAAATTTAGATTATGGTAGAGGTTGCAAAAAAATCACTTTGCCTTATTGCAAGTGTATGCTAAAATAAATGACACTGTGATAGATATGAGCATTAGGATAGCAATTTGATTTTTTGTCTTTCAATTTTTTTTCTTTTTGTAAAACATATCAAATATCTGGCCATTAGAGGGCAGTGTACCACAAATTTTAGTTCTGTCTTTATTTGGAAATTTTGAATGGTCAATTTCCTAACAAAATAGTAAAAAATAACTTTATTATTTCAGTAACTAATTAACTTGGAATTTTGAAGCACTACACAATAAATTTTCATACAGAATGCAAATTCCAAGAGCACGTTAGATATGTTTGTTCATTTATATGGTATTTGTGATAAGTGATCACAAATGCACAAAATAGCCAGGCTCGGTGGCTCAGCCTGTAATCCTGTGCTTTGGGAGGCTGAGGTGAGTGGATTTCCTGAGCCCACGGGTTCGAGACCCACCTGGGCAACTTGGCGAGACCTCATCTCTACAATAAATACATTTTTAAAAATTTAGCCAGGTGTGGTAACGCACGCCTGTAGTTCCAGCTATTTGGAAGGCTGAGGCGGAAGGATCACCGGAGCCCAGCAGGTCGAGGCTGCAGTGGCCGGGAGCAGCCACTGCACTCCAGTCTGGGTGACAGAGTGAGACTCCAACTCAAAAAAAAAACAACAAAAAAAACAAAAACCAAAGTATTGTAACATCAAGCTGACACTGATAAGGCTATGTAATAAAATGCTAAGGCACCATATTACTTATTGGGTTTTAGAAACTCTTTCTGGCCTTCAATTTTTTTTTTTTTTGGCCCATCTGAATATCTTATTTGCTTATACTTTTTTATATTCTGAACATAAAGAGAACAGCCTACAATTCTCTGTAGTACAGTATTATTAAACCAAGGAAAACCAAACAAAACCAGAAAGTTTTAGAAGGAAGCACATTAGCTGATGCAGTGATTACCTCTGGACAGAAAGTATATTTGAGGAAAGGTGAAAGAAAACTTTCACTATTAATGTCTTGCATTTTTGCATAGTTTGAATTTGATATAAGAGAATGACGTTATATATTGTGTGTTCTTATAAAATGATAGACTAAGTGGCATCTTCCATTTCAAAAATGTTATTACTTGATTTTAACTTTTTAGCTCTCTTTTCATACCAAAGATATTATTATGAAAATATTTTTGAGAGAAATGCTCTGTACACTATCACAGATACTGGATTTAGAAGCAGAGGGCAGAGAGTAAAATAAATGTTGGCTTTTAGGAATTTTTATTTATTTATTTTATTTTTTATTTTTTTTGAGTTGGAGTCTCACTCTGTCACCCAGACTGGAGTGCAGTGGCCGCTCCCGGCCACCGCAGCCTCGACCTGCTGGGCTCCAGCGATCCTTCTGCCTCAGCCTTCCAAGTAGCCGGAACTACAGGCACGCGCTGCCACTCCCAGCTAACTTTTTGAATTATTGTAGAGATGAGGTCTCGTGAAGTTGCCCAGGCGGGTCTCGAACTCGCGGGCTCAGGCAATCTACTCACCTCAGCCTCCCAAAGCGCGGGATACAAGCTGAACTACTGAGCCCGGCTAGGAATTTTTATACTATTGATATAGTTAGGTCATTTGGGGATTTTACAAATTGAAGATAATAAACTTCAGTGAAAAGAGATTTTCATCCTCTATTTCTACATAAAAGTGTTTTTAACCTGGAATAAGTTTAATAATGGAAATACAAAATTATTTAGAATTCAGAGAAAAGCTCATCACATAAAATTGAAAATAATAACCTAAAGGCCCAAACTTTGACTTGTTTTTACTTTAAATAGAAACTCATATGCAGATAGTTATCGAGTACTCACTCATTCTAGATTGATTTTTAAAAAGGAATGTCAGTTGGAACAATGATTCATTCTTGCAAAGTCCTAAATTTCATGATGTGAAATTAAAGCACATATCCTGTCCACACCATTGTTATGCCCCTCACCACTTCCCAAGTCTCTCCACATTATTATCCATGCCTACACCTGTCTCTGTCTTAGTTTTGTTTATTTGTTTGTTTGTTATTAGGCTTTAGAAGGTAAACTGATAGGCATCTGCTTCCCAGAGTTTACTTAAGAGCTTCGGAGCCAGGGATTCTTGTTAATGACTGGAAGTAAAGTGGTTATTAAGCAGCATACCTTTTCTGAGTTTCCTTTCCTAACTGAACAATTTCTACCTCCAGAGTTCTATATTTGTAAAAGAGGTGAAAGTAAGTTTCTAAAATGTAGACTATCCCTGGTCAAAGACCTCAGCTATTTCAAATGTCTACAAATGATAGCCTGGATTGCTTATAAAAACTAAATAAGTAGAATAGGATTCTTTTTCATATTTGCATAGTCATCCAAGTATATGAACTTCTCTCTCAACTCTTATGTCTCAAATTTATGAGTAATGTGCACTTTATTGGGACAGAACTGGTGAGTGAAAATGGCCAAAAGGGAAATCTGCAGCTTGAGAAATTCTGTGAGTTTGATGGCTTAATAGCAGTATGAGATAACAAGTCTAGACTACATAAATTGAAATGCTATTATATGTTTTAGAATAATGGGAAGATCTGGAAAATGCGTTTGCCTAATGTATCTCAGGCCCATGCAAACATCAGAAAACTGATCTGCAAGATACATGCAGATCCTAACACTCATGCATTATTGTCATCACTCCTGGACATTCAGATCCTCACAATTAACTAATTTATCCCTTTAGCTTGTCTTTTTAAGGCCACAAACAATAGTCTTAACTTCTTCTTAACTAGAGTACCTGGGCTGAATTGAGCCAACCGAGTAAAGAGTACCTGTGTTATCCATTCAGCTGAACTGAGTCTGATATAAAAACTCTGCCAGGGTTGGATGAGTTTCTCAAGGAAAAGAAAGATCTTACTTCCTGCCAGGCCACAAGGTGGGGCATTAAGAATACACTGACATATTACATCTTAAGAAATGTACAAAAACCTAAGAACTGAGCAAGAAGAGGAAACTGAGGCCTTTTCAGGTTGACAGGTCATTGGGCTTCCTCCAATGCTCTCATTCCCACAGAGCTTTTTCAAACTGTGACCGTTCTCAAGTTCTCCTATTCTTGCCAGCTCTCACTCAAAGAAAATGACTTCGCCTATTGCTTCCCTGGGAACAGTTTTGCTGGCATGAACTCCCTCAAGTTCCTTCCTTTACTGCTACAAACTTAACCTTATGTTTTCTAAGTCTTATCTCCTTTTACCAAAGAAGGACTTTCTCCATCATTTTTCTAGCTTCTCAGAATATGATTTTCATCACATCCTATTCTTTCTAATTATCCCTCCAGAACTTTGCTCCATCAACTGACATCTTACTTTCCTTTAACACTCATATTCAAATTTTTAACTAAAAAAAACCCAAAACTTTCTTCGGTAACACTTATTCTTAAAATCTCATCAATATCAACTTCTCACTACTTTAACAAACTTCTTGAGTAAATAACCTACGTTCTCATTCTGTTATCTTGACTTTGAACCTATACCACCACTGGCTATGATCTGCTCCCAATTTTATAGTGCAAAATAACTCTTGCAAATCTTTGTTTAGATTCAGTGATCGCTAATCAGTGCTCTCCATATTTGAAATTTCTGTAGTATCTGATCCTGATCATGCTTGAAATTATCGCTTTGAAAACTTTTGTTACATCATACTTTCTTAAACTTCATATTACCTTGACTGTTTGATGACTCCTAGTTTTCTTCCAATATAGTAAAATTTAGGGGTACATCAGTAGCACATGAAACATAGGTTTCTTGATTCCATCCAAAAGTTTCCAGTTCACTAAGTCTGGTAAAGTCCAGAGAATTTGCATTTTTAACACATGCTAATTCTGATGCTGCAATAAAGACCTGAATTTCTAGCCACTGTGGCTAAGACTTGCATTTCCATTTCTCTATCTCTGGCATTATCAGAGTTGGAGTAAGTGCTCAAGTGTCAAGGATATACCCTGACTTGGAATGCCTAGTGATGAGCTCAAAGAACACGTTCTAAATTAGCAAGTTGCATTTTAACATATACTGCTGCTGATGTCTGGGCCTAGTCTAAGGCCCACAAGTCAAGAAAAACTGTTTGAAATATACATGTTCTCTTATTTTTACCTGCTTTGCTCCTTTTTTACACTTTTTTTTTATTGTTGAATAATTCACCTATTCCCATACTTCATTTGTTATGTCTATATAAATGTCCTCTCCCAACTTTATGTCAAAGACCCAATGTCAACCCCTCCTAAACTCCTCACCCAGGTGTACCTCTGCTTATGTATTTTACAGGGTCTTCAAAATCCACATGCCCAGTACTGTACACATTGTGTCCTACACTCTAAATAGACTGCTCCATGTGTGCTTATTTTAGTTATAAGTTATCAACTCACCCGCAAAAGCAAAAATCTTGGAGTCAACTTCAACCTCCCTTGTCCGCAATCTTTCTTACCCTGCATATTTATAAGCCCTTCTTGCCAATGGATACAGACAGAATCCTGTAAATTATGCCTTCAGTATGAGGGGGGGAACAACAACAACAACAACAACAACAACAACAACAACAACAAAAACCATGGAATTATTTTTTGGAGGGTGAGACTCTTGTAGTATGTTTTCCAGGAACCCATGGGTATCAGTATTGTTGTAAGAGACCATGTTCAGCTTCAGTGAACTTTTTTATGGGGCTTCTTTCCACGCATTTGCCCATTTCATGAAAGGTAATTTATAGTGCTCCTGCCCACACTATGCTGTATGTTCAGCAGTTTTTGACAAAAAACAACATGACCCCCATGTCTCACCTTCCTTATTCACCTGATCTTTCTGAATGAAAAATGTTTAAAAAAAAAATGTTGCCAGTGTGGAAGAGATGAAATAAAAAATGGCAGAAACATCAAATGCATCAAAAATTGATGAATTCAAAAATCGTTTTGTGCAGTGGGAAAAGCATCTCAATAGGTGTATGGCATCAAATGGAAAGTACTTTGAAGGCAACTGAAGTTTAATGTGTAAGAATAAATACCCATTTTTTAAAAATTAATTCTGGACTTTTGGGGGTCTCCCTCATATTCCTCTGCTCAGGGATTTCTCCAATTTATGATTTGCTATATCACAAAAACATTCCTACTTTGACCCCTTGCTTTTGTCTTCTCCCATCTTGTTTTAAGATTTACCTCTATAAGATTATTATCTGATCATGCCATTTACCCTTTCTTTAAAAACTCAACTTCTAATGACTCTATATTATCTAAAGTATATAATGTCTTAGCATGACATTCAAGATTCTTCATAATCTAGCTCCCAGTTAACTTCATCTTCTGATTCTCTCCTTTGCTCTTGTGTTTATGGTCATGCCTAACCACTCACCACATCCAGAATCACCCATGTAGAGTTCATTCATGTCTACACTTATGCTGGATTCCTCCTTTCTGCTTGTCATCACCATTTACCAGCACACACCTGGTCTTCTGACTCGGAACACAATTAATTCCCTCTCCTTGGACTCCCATGCCATTTTATTCATACATCTTGTGGTGTGCTTTCTACCTGATATTATGAGCCTTTATATATACATCAGGCTATATTACCAGATTGAACTTTCCTTGAAGATGCAAGTTGCATGCCAATCATGTTTGTATCCCCAATACATAGCACGGTTCTTGGTGGATAGAAGGTCTGCAATATATATTCAGTTGAATTGAAGCCCTACAGTCAGACAAACTTCATAAAATAGGATAGACAGATACCCAGGAGACACACCGTGGCTGAGACTTGATTTCCAATTCCCTGTCCCCAGCATTACCAGAGTTGGAGTAAATGCTCAAGTGTCAAGGATTGCCTGGTGATGAGCTCAAATGGCATGTTCTAAATCAGTTTTGTATAACATATTCCTGAAGGCCTAACTCTCCAACTTTGTTTTGTCTGTTAAAACTGAACAGCTACCTGTGCTCTTAAGGGGGAGCCATGGTGCAGCATCTCTTGCATAGTCCATAATTCTGCCATTAAGCTCATCTGAGTCTCTCATAGTCAAGTGACTTCACCTATCTTTGTCTCAGTCTCCTCACTTCTAAAACTGACATGACAACAGTTATAGTCTCTACCTCATAATCTCCTGACTGGGCTTTAAAAATTTCTCAGCTAGATTACCTGCATTCTCTTCTTCTCCCATTTGTAAAGTATTTAAATGAGCTAGTTTAAATATTAAATGAATGAGCATATATAAGGTGCTCAATAAATAGTAACTATTTTTAATGTCAGCTATAATTTGAAAAAATTCCAAAGACCAATAGCACAGAACTCCAAAGATCAAAGTGTCCAGAGTGTTCACATATGTTAAGATGTCTATATTTTATATACAATTACTGGAGATACAAAATTGTTTTTAACAACTGGGCCTGAAATTGCTGGAAATGCCTTCGAGCTCTTTAGATACTAGAAATTTACCTCACCTATCTTAAATAAACTGACTTCTCAGCATGTAGAAACATTCAATTTTCTAGTACATTTCTATGTACCATATGAGAAAGCAATGTGCTTGTTATCATATTGCAATTTCTATGATGGATATGGGGGTAGTAAATATTAATATGCTGAAAACTTTTGAATTTATTTTTTCTCCTTATTAATAATAATTGTGTTTCTCCTTAACCCACAAACATGTTAAATTATCCTCTAGGAAAGAAAAAACTAATTGACATCAAAATTTAAAATCAATCACACTCCTTCTTCCACCTCACACAGAGCTCTTAGCCAAAATATTTTCCTATTGAAAACTTAATTTTATTCTGCATTTAGAAAATATTCATTCATTCTTGTAGCATTCCTAGGTCTTACAAGAGATAATTCCAAAACCCTATCCTTACTTCACCCCCTGAAATTTGAGACTCTAAAGGGAATCTAAGACACCAAGAGGTTAAATGGCTTTCTCAGGACCACACACCAAGCTAGGGTCAGAGCTGAGGTTAGAAACTGTGTTTCTCCATTTCTTGCTTAAGTGTTTCACAGAGCTACCCTTTCTCTCTATTTATTTAGGTGTAGTAACCGTGCAGGTCACCGGTGAATGAGGGTTCACAGTGTGACAATCAGATATTTAAAGGATGACCTTTTAAGAAAGCATTTTGTGCCCTTTGTTTAAAGTAACACAGATACTCTCAAAATAAATATTACTCTCCATTTGTCTGGGTCTGGAAGTTTGTGTATGTCAACATAGCAGGTAATGAGCTTCAGGACATATGGACATCTTGCTCCTTCAGGAAAATCCCTTTCCCATGGCCATTTTGTTTTACATTTTTGTAAGGGACCTACAACATATTCCCAAATCATGTACTAGAAAATAAGAGGAAAATGCTTATTTACTGTTATAGGATACATTTGTGATATATTCAACTAGCCAGCAGCTACCATCAGACAAGAATGCATTGTACTACTGAGTCGGTCAGGCAGTTACCAACTCTATGGGGTGTATCATTCCCATTGCAGTCTATATGAACCATGCCCTTTGGAGTTGTACAACACACAACAGATGTGACCAGAAACCATGATCCCTTTGATGAAGCTGAAGGTTATGTTCATTTGCAGAGTAATTCTCAGTTATGTCCTTCAGCTCAGCTCATGAAAGATAAAAGTATTGACTGATATTTGCCAACAAAATGTTTAAAAAATATATAGAAGCATTTCAAATTTGTTTCTTTTATTTCTTCATCTTTTACTTATCCTTTTTTTAGCAATCCATTTTCTTTCTTCTCTTTTCTACTAGCACCATATCTCTACTTTGCTACTGGAATTAATGTTATTTTGTTATTTGCTTTTTTCCTTCACTTTCCTCCCTAAATTTTAAAAAAAGGACGAAGGAATAATGTGTTTGTATCATACTGCAGTTCTTAATAATAAATATAGGGATAGCAAATGATAATAGACCAAACACTGTGTTGAGTGTATTTTTCTCCTTATTAATAAAAAAATTGTTTCCCCTCAAGCCATGAACATATTAAATTGTCACTTGGGGGCAACTTAATTTTTATTTGGACTTAGCTATTATTGCTCTCCCCCCAGTAAGTCCTTCTCTAATCCCTTTAAATTCACTTTATTGCCAGTTTATACTTGAAGTCAGATAAGAGTATGTAATATCAAACCAGGGTAACATGGTTCCAGTTCCAGTGGTTCTGGATAAGTGATTCTGTGACTATGGGTCTTGAAATTTCACTACTTCATCTGAAAAATGAAAGAAATAGATCAAACAATCCCCAGTGCCTCTCACAACTTAAAGATTTATAATCATTGAGTTCTTTTCTTTTTTACAAAATGAATATAAAGCAAATTACCTGTAATTTAAGAAATGCCATCTGATATACATTGGCTTTTAAATTCTACTTTAACCAATAATCTAAGTTATAGCTAATAAAACACTAAGGTTCAGCCTTATAAAATTATGAGAAACAACACTGCTAGGAGAAGTAGGGTGGTAAGCTAAAACATGAACTGAGGCTAGTCAGTGGCTAAGGAATCAATCCCTATATTCTCTTTCTTTTTTTTTTCTTCTTTTTCTCATTATTATAGTTATTATTCCAGTATTATTCCTTTTCATATTCATTATGACATATTACTTAGGCTAATTTGATGTCTTAATCTGTAAAACAAAAATGATCTATAACTCAAAAGGTTTTTTGTAAGATTGAAATAAAATAATGTATGTGAAACATTCAACTGAGTATTTGAGTGTTTGTCTTTCTCAGTCCTTCTGACAACTCAAAGTAAAAAAAAATATTAACACGGAGCTCAAAGTTTTTTTTAAGGGTTTAGTTAAACCATGTTAACTTTACTGAGAGATGTGACTTATTTCTGGAGTTATAAATAATAGCATGATTTAATTGATTCATTAATTGACAATCAATCCAAAGATCCTTGAGAAGCTGGAGATACACTTTGGACATCTGAACTCACTAACATACTGCACAATGTACAGCTCTGTCTCATGTCTGCCCAGTATGTGACATAGCCACAGCAGGACGTCTAGGGCTTCCTGGAAGAACTTAAAAATTGGCATGAAGATAGTGAGCATGAATGTGCCTAAACAAGTGTCATATCTATTTGTTAAAGTATTATGAGATATGACTATAAGGGCAGTGGCAGTTATTTTAAAAAATGAATGATAGTTCAAGACATATTTAAAAGCAATTTGTCTCACTTGAGCAAATGCAATGGATAGCCAGCAACTCCCCACCCAGAAGAAGTCACGGACTAACATTTAAGGGAAAAAAATCTGCTTTACAGATATCCAAGGAACTAAATACTCACAGGATAAGTGTACATTTGTTGTACAAACAATTTTAAAGGGTTTTCAGTTCTCTCATTGACTTTAGATAAAAGAATGGCTCCGATGTCCTAAAATAACAATGATAAAACAAGAAAAGAATCATTTTTTAAAATTCAGTATTAAAGTTTGAGAGACCATGCATGAGCTCCCCCTTATATATTTATTTATCTTAATTTTTATTTTAGAGATGAGTATAATTCAGCATTAGGTATACAAATGGTTTTGTACAGGTAAAGTTTGGGCCTCACTTTGGTTCCCACTTCACCTGGTTTCAGATCAGTTACCCTTATTGATGAAGTGTGCTCCTCTCCTCTCCTGGCAGTTTCCCACTAATGCCAATCCCTTTCTTATAGTATTATGATAATTGTTCAGAGTCCACTTATGAGCAAGAACATGTGATATTCAGTTCTTTGTTTCTGTGATAGATCAGTCAGTATTATAGCCTCTAAATTCATCCAAGTTGCTGCGAAGTTCATAATGTTGTCCATCTTTAGGGCTGCGTAATATTCCATCATGTATATGAGCCACATTTTAAAAATCCAATCCTCTTTTGATGAGCAGCAATGTTGGTTCCATTTTTTTGCTATTGTGAATAATGCTGCAATAAATATATGTGCACAGGCATCTTTTTCATAGAGTGATTTGAGTACCTCCGGATATATTCCCAGAAGGGGGATTGCTGGGTCATATGGAATATTTAGATCTTTTAGAAATTGTCACACTGTTTTTCACAGAGGTACTAGTTTATACTCTCACCAACAATGTAGAAGTGTTCCTTTTTTCCTGCATCCTCTCCAGCATCTATTGTTTTTTGAGTTAATGATGACGGCCATCCTGACAGGAGTTAGGTGGTATCTCAGTGTGATTTTAATTTGCATTTATTTGATGATTAGTGAGGTTGAACATTTTTTTCATGTATCTGTTGACTGCTCATATGTCTTCTGTTGAGAAGTGTTCATCATATCTTTTGCCTACTTTTTAATAGGACTGTTTGTTTTTTTCCTTTCAGCATGTTTGAGTTCCTTGTAGATCCTAGATGTTAGGCCTTTGTCAGACATACAGTTGGCAAATATCTTTTTTTTTAGATGAGAAAATATAGTTTATTTAGAAAGTAAATTGGAGAGAGAGAGAGAGAGAGAGAGAAAAGAGGGGATTCACCTCCCCATGAGAGGGGAGGAGGCCAAAGCTTAAGAAAACATGGCCTGGCCATAGCTCAAAGAGCACATGGCCACACCATAGCTTAGCAAGGCAATGGCCTGTTGGCAAATATGTTTTCCCCATTCTGTGGGCTGTCTTCCCATTCTCATGATGGTTTCTTTAGCCTATTGTGTATAAGACACTATATACCAACAGAAAGTATATCTCTGTATCAATTCCCATTCTTTTTTGTTGCAATTAACACTCCAGCCCACGTCAAAGTGTCTTTAAAAGGAAAGGAAATTCTCTGGACGATTTCACTGAAAAGTGTATAGGCTTCAGGTGTTATTGGTTAGCTCAGTGACATCACCAAAAACCTGGTTCCTCTATCCATATTTGTTAGGCTCATATTTCTTGGTGGTGGCTCCATTTTCAGTCTGAGTATCCCTTGTCGACCTCTAGACAGGTATTGTCTAGAAGTTTCTGATTTAAATACTTCCTTGTTCATTTCTTTTTTCTTTTTTTTTTTTTTTTTAGTTGGAGTCTCACTTTGTTGCCCAGACTGGAGTGCAGTGACCGCTCCCGGACACCACAGCCTCAACCTGTTGAGGTTCCACCTCAACCTTCCGAGTAGCCAGAATTACAGGCGCAAACTACCACACCCAGCTAATTTTTTATTTATTTTAGAGATGAGGTCTCGCCAAGTTGCCCAGGTGGGTCATGAACCCGCGGGCTCAGGCAATCCATTCACCTTGTTCATTTCTAGGGTAAAATGAGAATATATCAGTTCTCAGATACATCAATACCAAATCCCAGCATTGAATCTTCCAGCTCTCATTAGCCTGGCTTGTGTTATGTGCCTACTCCTGAACCATGACTGTTGGGAATCTGAGCTATGACGATTGGTCTAAGTCAGTCAGGACTGCACAGAGTTGGGGGTGTGACATGTCCCTGGCAAACCACATAGCTAGGAAATTCAGAGCAAAGGTAAGAAAGGAGGAGGGTGAAAGGATGAAGGAAGGCAACCAACAAATATCCACCATAGTGATTCCCTCAAGCTTCTTACAATCTAAGTAAGATCAACAGAGGAAAAGCAATCTAGTAATGTCAGAACCCTTTTATCTGCAAAATGAATCTGTCTTTAGACTATCTTGGTTAGAATTTCAATACTGGCATCATTCATCAGGATTTAAAACAAAGATCTTCTGGATCTTTCTTACTTGCCCTACATACCTTAAATTTCCTAGACCTTGGGAAGAATAGGTTCTGACTCTGAACTGCATGACGAAGACCCATCCAGTTAGTCACCCTGCTTTGTGGGACAGGGAAATGGAAGTAATCAGTCAAGGTATTTTGTAAAAGATTAGCATGCTGCCTGTAAACCTATATTTTAAACCATATCGATGACATTTCTATTGTTTATAAACAATAAATAACAATAATATAACCTACCCTGTTCCTTTCCTCATAACTTTAGAAATGATCTTGCTTCATCCTTAAATGTAATTCGTTGTTTTTCAGAAAATGACTAGCATAATTTACTTACTTTAAATATTTTTTCATTAATTTGCTTAATGGATATTCTTTGGATGTATATTATGTTCTAGTACCAAGATTATACCAGAGTTTATTGCTGATTCACCCTGTGTCCCTCCTACATAACCAACAGGAGAAAAAGAGGCCCAGAGAGGTAATGTTTGTCTGTTGTATAAACCACTTATACTTTTCATATCCAGATTTGGATTCAAAAGTATGAAAAATATAAAGAAAGTTGAAGGGTGAAGAGGATGCTTTTAATTAGATTGATTATTTTGTGTGTGGTTTTTTAATTTACCCTATGGTCAAGTTTCTTTTCAGTTCTTTTCATAATTCATAACAAATGCATTACTAAATATATTAAAATTTTTCCTCTTAAAAGTTTTTTATTGTACTCCATATAATGTTCCACATTCATATTTTCTGTTCCCTTCCTTCCATAATACTTTAAGATTTCACAGAGGAAAGGGGATCAGGTAGAAATGCATTGGAGGTAAATCACTTTGATAGAATTTTGATTTTTTCTTCCTAAATAATAAGCAGGGTATAGGTTTTGGTTGACAAAAGAGCTGAATTAATTTTATAAAATAGCTGCTGCTTTCATTTTGCATTCACTGATACTGTATCTCTCAGTCCATCAAACTTGATTCCCTGATGATCCTACACTAAACTGCTCACACTACCTATAAAAAATGTTAAGGAAGCAGGGAGCAACATTCAAAACCAAATGCCCCACTTACTACTAGCTGGCTAAATTTGCGTAAGTTACTGCAGATTTCTAAACCGTAGTGCTGTGATAATAAATAATTCACAAAAAATTTTTTTGATGAGAGAATAAAATAAATGCACACAAGGAGCTCAGCAGGGTACCCTGAGCAAAGGAAGAAGCTGCTGACATATTGGCCATTGCTAGGAGGTTGTTTTATCTATGAAACATTCTTCTAGAATTCTTTCTTTTTGGAGGTAACAAAGCTCCTGTGTACTACGACTTTTACTCATTATTAAAACTTACTCAGTTTTGTTTTTAATTAAATAAATGTGTGATTATTCTCTTTAGCATAACTTGTAGCAAATTATCCTCTTTTATATTCACCCTAATGTCTCACTATTTAGTGAGGTCTAGACAGTGCTTAAGCAAAGTGAACATTTATTTGTGAAGCTTGATAGAGTAATTCAGGAGTGTTGTCTTCACTGCTGCAAAGAAACAAACAACTACCACGTCTCTGCTTAACTTTCTGCAGTAGGGACTACAGATTCGATATTTGGACATCCTAAAAAATATGCTGTACCGAACATGGGCAAAACAAATGATTTGTAGTTAGATGATTGTGCAGTGAGAGAATCTTTATGTCCAAAATGAAGATAGAGTTATTTTAGTGTGGAAAAGTCTAACTAATTTGAAAGAACTTGTAGTACTCTTTGCTTATAAGCCAACTTATATCTTTTTCCCAACTAATGACATGATTTACCTGATCAAGAAGGTTTTGCCAATGATGGGGGAACATTCTGAGAAATGATCATTAGGAAATTTCATCATTGTGTAAACAGCATATAGTGTACTTACACAAACCTACATGGTATCACCTCGTACACATCTAGGTTATGTGGTATAGCCTTTTATTCCTAGGCTACAAACCTGTACAGCATGTTACTGTCCTGAATACTTTAGGCAATAGTAACATAACCATAAGTATCCGTGTATCTAAATATAGGAAATATTTGACAAAAATATGGTATAAAAGATACATCTGTAGGTGTATACCATGAGTGAAACTTGCAGGACTAGAAGTTGCTCTTGGTGAGTCAGGCAATGAGGCCTAGGATGTTACTGAAGGCTTTATAAACACTGGACACTTAGGCTACACCAAATTTATTTTTAAAAATTTATTTCTTCAATAATAAATTAACTTTGATTTGTTGTAGCTTTTTTACTTTACTAACTTTTAATTTTTTAACCTTTTTACTCTTTTGCCATAACACTTTGCTTAAAACATCAAAGCATTGTACAGATGTACACAAATATTTTCTTTCTTTATATCCTTCTTTTATAAGATTTTTTTCTATTTTAAAACTTTATAAACTTCTTTGTTAAAAATCTAAGACACCCAACACATACATTCACCTAGGCCTGCACAGGGTCAAGAGCATCAATATCACTATCTTCCACCTCCACATTTTGTCCCACTAGAAGGTCTTCAGGGAAAATAACAAGCAGGAACTGTCATCTCCTATAATAGCAATACCGTCTTCGGGACTACCTCCTGAAGGACCTGCCTGAGGCTGTTTTACAGCTAACTTTTGAATTTATGAGTAGAAGGAGTACAATTTAAAATAATGACAAAATGTATAACATAGTATAGCAAATACATATACTGATAAGATAATCATTTATTATTATTATTGAGTATTATATACTATATACAATTGTATATGCTATCATTTTATATGACTATAGGAGCAATAGGTTTTTTTTATACTAGCTTCACCACAAACACATGAATAATATGTTACATATGATCTTTTGATGGCTATGATGTAACTAGGCAACAGGAATTTGGGGACCACCATCATATATGTGGTCCATCATCGACCAAAACATTGTTATGCAGTGCATGACTGTACATAAAATGCCTTGATATTTTATTGCTTCATAATCCTATCAATCTTTCACACAAGTTGATGATGTTCACAGGAGCAGGGAGTGGATGAGTAGGAAGGATAGATATATGTTGATTCACCCATTTGTAAAAAGAGAGAGAGAGAATGTTTAAAGACAAATAGATACCAAGCTATCAGTTTTTATTAACCTATAAAAGGCTGAGAACTCCTTGGAGATATAGTTCTAGTCCTCCCTTCAAACCAAACCAAAGGAAAGAAGATATAATTTCAAGAAAATGAATATAACATTTACTCAAACTGAACACAAGTTCTAAGTTCACACCGAATTTAAGTCTGACAAAGTAGAAGAAATTTTGCCATTTTAAGTAAGATTTTCTCTCCCTATTAACTTCCTATATAGCACTTAAAATAAGGAAATAGAATCCTGTAGGAATTATTATAAAGAATATGTTAGCTTGTTTTGGTCTCTAGTTTTAAATACTAGCTTCCCTTCTGAAATCTCCCAGTATTAAACAGACATTTTTATTTATTTATTTTTGCTTATTTATTTTTTGAGTGGAAACAGTTTTATTGATGATATGAGGAAGATTAAGATGAAAGAGATAGAAAAATAAAAGTGAGACCCCCAACTCTTAAAACAAAGAAATCATAAACTTTCAATCTTTCAGGATTCTTTGAGCAAGTGAAAGATATCACTCTTTTTCCTGACTTCTCATTCTCTATCTTTAATAAGCATTAAAAACAGGAAAACAAGTAACCATTTGTCTAATGTAAACAGACATTTTTAAATGATAACTTCTTGACAGCCATAGACTGATGTCACAATAATGTTAATTAAGAAAATATGAAGAAAAAAGATGTTGTGGCAGCTTTTTACAAGATGTTGTCAAATCTTAGAAGATAGTGTCACTTTCAACTAAAAATGTATTTGTTATTTTTCCTAGAAAATTCTATTTCTAAACATCCCTTACAGCAAATTAATAGAATATTGAAGGATGGCGTCTTGAAACATTAGGACTCACTTAAAACCTCCAGGTTTGCGAGATACAGATTTCATTATTTTTCTGTTACATTTCATTTCCAGGGCCATCTTTATGTTCTATGTTTTCTGCATCTTTCGCATTTTTTGTTGCTTAACTGGATCAGACATTTTTAAAACCTGAAATGTTGTCTTTCTAGTTAGGAATTTCTTGCCATAATTTTCCAATCATGAAAGGACAAGGGAGTAAATTGCTCACATTTAAAGACGTATAGAGATGATTTACAATTTGAGTGATGATTTAATAACCCATTCTCTCTCTAATACAGTGCCTTGAGGGGCTCCTTAACACCTGACAGAATTCCAGTACCTTAAAACTGACCAGCTTGCATCCGGCAGACATACAGGATCTGTGAAGATTGATGTTAGAATGTTTAGTGTCACTAGTGGGTCTAATTCCTCAATATGAATGTCTATTGTTTGACGCTGACTGCTGTATTAAATGTGGTCCTCTGCCGACCATGATCTTTCCCAGAATATAATAATGTGGCAGTATTTTTATAAATAAAGATCAATATGAATAACTTGACATCACAGACATTTGTATTTATTATGATAATTTTCCAACATTTGTCAGTCAAAGGTCTTCTTCTGACATAACAATTCCAAAAAATTACCATATTTATTGGTACCACAATTGCCAAATGATGAAATTCAAGTATTTACAGTAGGCGGTCCCTTTTCCAATTTGCACAGAGGAGACATAAAACTCAGGGCATACCTGCTACCATTCCCCTCGCTCAGTCTAGTCTAGTCATACAACCCCCTCCAACGCACCAGGTTCAAGTATATTCCTGGATGTTTGCATTTACTGTTCACTCTGCTGGGAATTCTAGGATTTCCCAGTTTTTTGCCTGCCTCCTTCTTATTCAGCAACACACCCTTGTCACTGCCTCAAAGAGGCATCCCCTGAACAACCTATTAAAAATTGTCTGTTTGTACTATCACTCTGTTCAATTTTTTTCTCAGCATTATCACTATAACTCTCTGAAAATATTTTACTTGCTTTTTAATGATCTGTTTCTCCCATCTTCACTAGTTTTTAAGCTTCATGAAAACAGAGCATTTTTCTATTTTTGCTATACCCCCAGCACTAGTAACAATGCTTGGCACATAGCCATTGCTTAACAAATATGTTCTGTTAAGCAATCACATAAATGGATGCTTATGGATAATAATTCTTAAGGTTAATAGTAACTAAAATGTAACCTTGGATTTGGCGAGACCACTAGTAATCTGTGTTCTCAAATGACATTTTAGGATTCCTTTTTTTTGAACTTTACTTTAGAGGAGCTTTATGGGCCTACTTTAAGAAACACTATTGCAACAGCCCTGTGCAGGCCATTGCTATATTCATAACAAGACTGATATTGAAGAACTTATTATCAAAATTAACTTTTTCTCTTTAAGAAGACACATGGAAAAATATTTTCATAGTTCTCTATATCAGGAAGAGAAGAGAGATAACCTCTCCTGAACAGGTGGCTTTTTCTTTTTTTTTCCCTTGATGTTGAAATTTATAGGATTAATCCTGTTTCTCTTTTTTGTCTTGGTGGGAAATCCAGAGTAAAATTTATTACTTGCCTATGGTGAGAATAGAACATGCCTTTTGCATATTAATCTCATTTTTTCTTTCCTTGCCCTTATCTTCTGTTCCCTTTCCATTCCATTTCTTACCCAATTTCCTCTCTGAGTTCTTATTTATTTGCTTTATCACATTGTATGATTCTTGGTAATCATATTGTTTGGAACAGGCAAGGTGGAAATACAGTTTAAAATGAGATCATGTTCCAAAAAGCACTATGTTATTTTTGGATCTTATATTTTGAGAATGTAGGTGGAGCCCTGAGTGACACAGAGCCCTTGGGATATAAGCAGGTGTGCTGTAAGATAAATTGGAGAACTTCTTTTTTTAGTGATTGTTTTTTGGCCCAAGTATTTAAGATGCTCCATATGCTTGGACAAAATCATCTCGCTAAGAAAAACATAAAAGTTACTTTTTGGACATTCAAGGAGGTGAAAGAAAAATCCAGACTGCTTTGAAGGAGTCTGCCTGCACTGCCTGCAGTGCAGAAGGGTATAAACACAACCCCAGATGCCAGATGTTTTAGCATAGCAATGTGAAGAAATACTCCTCTTTCTTTATTTACACTTTACAGCAAATATTTTACAAAAAGAAAGCAAAGAATGTTGATGTTCCACCAGTTAAGCTTCAAGCATAACAAGGTCCCAAGTTTCCAAAATGTCAGCATTCCTTGTAGCGTCCTTCAAAGCTCTGTGTAGTGATAAACATCTGGCATTCTGTTTTCCAGTGTTCAGAAATGATGATTACTAGAACCATGAAGGGAGAAAGGAAGAAACGCCTGCAACATTGATCAGTTTCTATCTCTTTTTCAGGGTTGCCAGAATCGGTTGAAGCTGTCATCTTTTTTTTTTTAACCAAGGGAAAAAATTTCTAGGCTTACACACACACACACACACACACACACACACACACACACATGCACACACACAGACACGCATGCGCGCGCGTGCACACACACACACACACACACACACAGTATATCCACTTTACTTTCCAGCCAAGTGCTTAAACTTAAAATTTTTTTTTTTTTAATCATAGAACCATCTTCCAATCTGGACATGTGTTTGATGACCAGAAAGTACTCTTAGTGGAGGTCTCACTATTCTGAAAACTAACACATTTAAAACAAATCTTAAAAGTGATCATTTGGATATTGTTACCACCCTAAGTTTCTTTTTCTTACTCTAGTTAGTAAATCAAAGGAAGAGATAATAAATCATACACTTAATAAAACATCAAAAACAAACCCTGCTGGGAGTGACTACCAGTACTAGTTTGACCATATCTGTCAGGCAAGGTCTGATGCTTGGGTAGTAAACTCAGGCTGCGAGAGACAAAAAGAAGGCAAGAGTTTCATAAATCACATCACAGCGGTTGATTTCAGCATGCACTCAGCAAGCAAGGGAAGATGCCACAAGTACTTTCTACACACAATTCAAAACAGGGATGGATATGTTATTGCATCCTTTAGAATGGAAGATTATATTAAATTATATTTCAAAGACCCAGCACACATTTTACACTTAAGAAATTGCCTTTTTTCTTCTTAACTTCAAAATGTAGAAATTCAGTTCAATAAAAGAGCAAAGTAAAAGTAAGGCACTAAGATGCTGCAGATCAACTTATCAAATTGGGACCTTGGGATAAAAGATCAAAGAAATCGAGCATTAACAGAAATCTTCTTTAACACAAACAGATGGAAAGTTTAGAAGAGATTCTAAGTTACACCAAAGTTTTGTCACTGCCCTCCAGGTGAGAAGATAATCTCAATCTTATCTAATGAATAATGAAGGCCATAGCAGGAGACTGGGGTCCTGACTCCCTGGAAAGATTACAGAAATATGGAGCAGATCCAATATGAGGTATTTTCTGGAGAACTAAAGCTAATGAAAACAGTTGAAACAAAGAGAACGTTAGACTGGGTTATTGAGATTATTAGGATTGCTTCACACTTTTTTGAAGGGGTGAGTATAATTATATAGCAAGCTGAGATTAACCTTTTTTATTTTTTAGTATGTCTTTAAAAACTGTGCTTCTAGATGAACACATCATTTTATGCTCTTTTGTGCATGAATCTGCTTTATTGAAGTAATCTACCATCATTAGGACTAAATCTCATCCCATTCCCCTCTTAACTATCACTTACCCCTTTTACTTACTACTGTTCCCTCCAAAATTATGCCTTTCCAAGCTGACAAGTCAACTTAGGTAAACATGTACTAAAGCGGAGTCAAGTAACCCAAATGGAATCAAACCCAGTTTCCTGACTTTATTCCATCAGATTAAAAAACCCACTAAAAAGTCATATGAAAGGTGAACACATAGCCACATGGTTACATTTAGCATCTTTACATTTTTATTTAGCTTTTGGTTTAGTGGTTGGGCAGTTCTTGTTTGAACACCATTAAGTCTAGGGTAGGATTATATTCATGACTAAAGTTAAAGGAACTTTTAATAGCATAGTAATCATATTCAATATCTTTAGTAATAAGTAGTCATATTACCCTTCCATATGACCCAGAAATCCCCCTAATAGGAATATACATCGAGGAACTCAAATCATTCTATAAAAAAGATACCTGCACACTCATGTTTATTGCAGTACTGTTCACAATAGCAAAAACATGGAGCCAACCGTGCTGCCCATCAAAAGTAGACTAGATAAAAAAAAATGTGGTACATATACACAATGAAATATTACACAGCCATAAAGTAGGACAAGCATGTGGACTTCATAGCAACTTGGATGGATTTAGAGTCTGTAGTGCTCAATAATCTATCACAGAAACAAAGAACATGGTGCCACATGCTCATTCATAAATGGTCCCTGAACATTTACCATAATACTATAAGAAAGGGATTGGCAGTAGTGGGATAATGCTGGAGTGGGAGTGGGAGGAAACAACATCAGTAAGGGTGCTGATCTCAAATCAGGCGAAGTGGGGGACCAAAGGGAGACCCAAACTTTACCTGTATGATCTCCACTTGTATACCTAATCCTGAATTGTACCTCACATCTTTAAAATAAAATTAAATAATTTTTTAAAAAAGTAGTCGTATTACCTTCTAAGAAACATCAAAAGAAGAGGAAAAAAACATAAATTCTAAGTCTGATTCCACAGTTATTTCATCTTGTACAATGGCTGGTTCCTTTGGGGTCTGTCAGCACTGTCATGTCTTTTAAATGACTCATCTTTAATTATCATGAGTCCAGTGAGGTAGGTATTATTATGCTCATTTTGCAAATAGAGAAAATGAGAAAGAGAATATTAAGTTACCCACCCAAAATTATGCAACTAGGAAGTAGCCTAAACTCTTCTAATTGGCTTTGATTAATTTATCCATGCCATCCACACCTCTATTCCCAAATAAAATATCCCATGTACATTCATAATTTAATTAATGAGCATCTAGTTTAGCAATTGGCAAAATAATTATTATTCTATTCATGAATATTTTATTTGGCCACTCTTTAAAAAAATTACATAATCATCTCATCTAATTGTGTTAAAAAGCATTCTACATAACCATTTACTTTGTGCTAACACATTCCAGGACAATTATTCTATTCAGGGCTGCTTTGCTCTTGAACTATTTGTTTGATTTTTTTTTTGAAAAGTCATTTTATTTTATTGGAAAAAATTGATGACATTCACTGTTTATTTTTTAATGCTTTCTATATTTTGGAAAAGAAATGATTTATAATATATAATACATCACTGTAAGTGAGCCATAACCTTTCTTACTCTTAATTAACCTTTGTAATGTCATTATATGTCTCCCAGTGAGCTATTTCTTTCCACTATGATAAAGAATTTTAGGTCTGGAGACAAGTCATCTGCCAATCTCCTCATGAATAGGTATTTACTTTTCTTTACCTCTTGTTGGCAAAAACTTCTATCCATATTCTATTTTTATCTTGAATGAACCTTTAACATTCTCTGTATTCCATTTATTTTTCTGCTAATTACCACAACTGGAGTGCTTTGTCTTTTTTTTACTAAAATCAAATATCTACAGTTGCTTGGCATGAAGTATAGTATTTATATGGTGGTATTTCATTTTAGAGGAACTTGTAATTTTGTTCAGACGTCGCTAGACAGTATTGGTTATTTTATTTTAAATTGGCAGATAAAATTGCATGTTTTTATTATAAACAACATGATGTTTTAAAGTACATTGTAGAATAAAATTGGTGATTTTATAACCATGTTTCCTTGTAGACAGTCCCATGTATTTATTTTTCAGGAGACTGAATTAATTAACCAATGAATTTTAATAAGGATCTCATTCTTTACTGAATTTAAATTTAAAGTAAGTTTTAGCAGGATATCAATTGTTGCTATCATATTTTTGAAACTTTATAAAGAAGCATACAGAAATGCATTCAGCATTCTAAACAATGGGAAAATATACCAATGGTAATTGAACTAGTGTGGTATTGGGAATAATTTTTTAACTTTTATTTTTAAATATATTCTGTATTTCCTTTAATAAACATAACTGGCTTTGTAATATGTTAAATCTATACTAAGAAAATGCCCCCTTTAAAAGGAAGATTTGGAATTTTGGTCTTCATCTAGTGTTCCTCATCTTGTTGGCCTTACATGATGCAGAAATGCATACTTGGTGGTCCTTTATGCAGTTCTTCTCTGTCACTAAGGCCTTTCTTACCCAGTGCTTGTTCAGCCAACTGGGTCATTGTTTAGAGATGGCTGCAGCAAAGGCCAATGCTCACAGGCCAGCAATGTTGACATTTGGCCACAGTAGAGAGATTATTTTTTTCTCTTCATCCAGAGCATCTTTGAAAACCAGACTGAATTGAAAGTTGTAGATTCCTTGGAACTCAGGGACAGATTTGGCAGTTGGGGCTGCAAGGAATTTTCTATTTTTTTATAGAATTGTTTTAAGCTTTAATAGAGAAGAACCACTCTGTTTATATTGGTAGAGTTTCAAACGCTTTTGTTTCATGACCTCTTTATTGTATTTGGAAAGCAATAGCCCACTCCCTGGGTCACTTTTAGGGATGACAGGACTTTAGCCCATTCTACTCAGAGGTTGTTAATATTGTCTTCATTTCAGAAGGTGAAGCACTTCACCAAACCTTAATTGTTTCTGTGATTGGATTACAGAATCATAAAAATGGAGAGGCAGTACTGCCTTTTTTAACAGTTAAGATAACATAAATCCAAAGTGGCTAAAGAGATTCATTCAAAATCAGAAAGAGGACCAGAAGCAATTCTCTGGGATGCCACACAAGTCAAGCAGACCCAAGTTGCTATCCTGTTTCACCCTTTCTTAACCATTTGGCTTGTTTTCTTATCTTGAGCCACTTCCTCCAGGGGGTATTGTGAGATTAAATAGTCATGTACTGCCCACCCCTATCTATATCCATGAGCCCAGGACCTCCCATGTCATCTCAAAAACTCTTGTTTCTGCTCTGTAAAGGAAAGAGATTTGAATTAAAAAATTAAGGAAATGTATACATACTTAATTCTTATAATGTCAACTCATACTCCCTCAACACAGTTAAAATTCTTCTATGTCTCCTTTCTATAAAATTTGGGTAAAACTCAAGCTCCTGCAGGGGGAATTTCGGATCTAGCCTCTGTCTCTCTCTCCAAGGGCTTTTCTACTTTCGCACTTCCTCTACAAGCCTCATCTCCAGTCATGCTTCTGACGAGTCTCTGGCAGAAATAACTTCCCACCACAAAAATCCATCTTCCAACACTCATCCCATTCCCCCTTTTCTATGGGTCCCTAACTGCTCTTACTTCCTCTCTCCAAAGATGCAATTTTTAAAATGCCTAAATTCCTCAAGGTAGGGATCCTATTTTATTCCCTTTTGTGTCCCCAGGTTCCTAAGTTCCTAAACCAAAGTGAACAATATTACATCTGTCTTTAAAATTGAGCTATATTAGAGTTTAGCGGTTAAGAGCACTGACTGTGGGCCTAGATTCCTTGAGCTAAATCTTGACTCTCCTACTTTCCAGTTTTTATGGCCATGGGCAATTTAATTAAGCTTTTCGTTCTTAGTTCCCTCATATGTAAAACAGGAATCATTATAACATCCACCTCGTGGGGCTGTGTTGAGAGTTAATACACTGAAAACAACTTAGATAATGTTATAACAATATAATATAAAATGAGTGCTATTATTACTAATTGCTCATCATCATCTATGCTACTGTAGAACAGGAGAATATCTCTGCAACATAGTTTATTAAACTCTAAATTACTAAAGCAGGGGGAATATAGCTCCAAGAAACATAAGTAACTCAAATTCTCATAAAAGATCCTATTCAACAGATATTCTGGATCTCTACTAACGTAAAAGACACAGAATTAGGCTCAGGGAGATATAACTAAGAATAAATGAAGAGATTAGTCTTCAAGCTCACAATGCAATAGGAAACAGATACACACACAAAACAGAAACATATGTGGAACTAAATGGAGACCAATCAAATGAGAAAAAGTGATGGCTATTTATTCAGAGCTTGCTATGGCAAGGGAGTCAGCCACTATCACTTGCATTTGGCAGAGACTCAAAGGCAGGCAGAGGAGTGGGAAGTTTTATAGTGGGAAAAAGGGAAGGCTTCAGGTGTGCCTCGTGGGAGGCTGTTGCCAAGGTGAAGCAATAGGTCGCTAACTAGAAGCAGGGCATCCTATGTGATTAGCTAGGGGTAAAGATTTGGCTTTCTCTGGTTAGTCTTAAGTTGGAATTGGCAACAAAAAGTGGTGGAGAAAGCTGTCTGTTATTAATCAAGTTCTTGACATTTTGGGTAGAACTAGAGATAGCAGTCTGACTTATATGTCCGTCTCATCAATAGCAGGCTGGTTATCAATAGCTGAAGAATAGGTTGTAGGCCAGTTTTTGTAGTATGGGGGCCTTATTTCAAATTCCAACTCAGCCTTTTGGTAATCATACAACCTGGGGCAAGTTATTGAACCTTTCAGTGCCTCTATGTCCTCATCTATGAAAAGGAATGAATAGTTTTACCAACCTGAGGTGAGTACGTGTTGTGAGGATCAATTGGTGAGGTTCTTGTGAGATAGTAAGCATACAGTAAATATTAATCTTTATTGTTCTTTCATGTTCACATCAGAAAACACCTCACAAGGAACATGGCCCTTTTTAAATTCCCTCCCATCTTCCTCTCCCTTCCCCCAGCACCATTACCCAAGAACTTTGGCCATAAACAAAAAGCTCATACTTTGGGTCTGTACAATAAGTCATTTAAAAACTCAGTACTCAAAAAATAAAATAAAATAAAATAAAAAATAAAAAGAAAAGGATTGGCAATAGTGGAAGGGGAGGGACACCTCATCAACAAGGGTACTTGCATAATGAACATTTGTATACTTAACCCTGAATTGTACCCATCTTTAAAATAAAAAATTTTTAAAAATGAAAAACAAAAATTCAGTACACAACACACCAATTCTTGAAGAGCTCTTCAGCTGCTTTTGATAACTGCAATGCTAGCCTTCTTAAATTCTGCCCCTTCTTTCTTTTCTCTTTTCATCTAATCTCAACTCTGTCTATTCATTAAAAGAATAGACCCCATTCTCTTTCCTCAGATGATTTATTGCTAGCTACCAAAATAAAAACAATCTTTTCCCTAAAAGGAAACACCACAAAAATTATAAGAGATGTGAAAACATATAAATACAAAACACTTTATCGAAACATAAAACAGTAACAAAAGAAATCGATAACAATATTAGAAATTCATAATAAAACTAATAATAAGACCTCACCATTTAAAACAAACAATTTATTTTGCTTTGCAGAAGCTTTCCAGTTGGATGAGGTCCCACTTGTCTATCTTATCTCTTATGGCGTGGGCTTTTGGGGTTTTGATGAGGAATTGGTTGCCTATTCCAATTTCTGTAGGAATGTCTCCTGCATTTGCTCAGATTCTTATAGTTTGAGGTTTTACATTTACGTCTTTGATCCTTCTAGAGTTGATGTTTGCGTATGGTGATAAGTAATTGTCCTATTTCATGTTTCTGCTCGTGGTCAGCCAGTTTTCCCAGCATCATTTACTGAATAGGTTCTCCTCTCCACAGTGGTTGTTGGTGGAGGCTTTGTCGAAGATGAGTTGGTTGAGAAATTGAGGTTTTTGCTTCCAGAATCTCTATTCTGTTCCATTGGTCTATAAGCCTGTTTTTGTACCAATACTTGTGATAATTGCAACCTTATAATAAAGTTTAAAGTCTGAGAGTGTGATACCTCCTGCTTTGTTTCTTTTGCTGAGAATTGTCTTGGCTATTCATGGTCATGTATGCTTCCATATGAATTCCTGTATTGTCATTTCCAGGTCTGAGAAGAATGATGCTGGTAATTTAATGGGTATTGCATTAAATCTGAAAATTGCCTTGGGTAGGATGGACATATTAACAATGTTGATTCTTCCAATCCTTGAGCATGGGGTATTTTCCCATTTGTTTGTGTCATCTTTGATTTCTTTGAGCAGTGTTTTGCAGTTTTCGTTGTAAAGTCATTCACTTCTCTGGTTAGGAAGATGCCAAGATATTTTTTTGTGTGGAGATTGTGAATGGGATTGTACTTTTCATTTAATTCTTTGCCTGTTTGTTGTTGGTTTATAAAAAATTTCCATCTGTATATCTGACAAAAGCCTAACATCCAGTATCTACAAGGAACACAAACATGCCAAAAGGAAAAAAACAAACAACCCCATTAAAAATTGGACAAAAGACATGAATAAACACTTCTTAAAAGAAGACATACTAACAGCCACAGACACACGTAAAAATGCTCAGCCTCATTAATCATCAAATAAATGCAAAACAAAACCACATTTAGATACCACCTAATTCCAATAAGGATGGCAATAATTAATAAAACAAAAAAACAACAGATGGTGGCAAAGATAGAAAGAAAAGGAAATGTTTCTACACTGCTGGTAGGAGTACAAACTAGTTCACCTCTATGGAAAACAATGTGGCAATTTTTTAAAAGAACTAGAAACTTACCTTACATATAACCCAGCAATTCTGGGAATATACCTGGAGAAATTCCACTCATTTTACAAAAAAAGATACCTGTGCATGCATATTTATTGCAGCACTATTATTAACACATAAAACCAACCATGCTGCCCATTGACAATGCACTGGATTAAAAAAAATGTATATATAGTATATATAGACAATGGAATATTATGCAGTCATGAAGAAGTATAAAATTATGGACTTTGCAGCAACTTGGATGGATTTAGAGTCTATCATACTCAGTGATCTATCACAGAAGCAAAGAACTGAGTACCACATGTTCTCACCCATAAATGGACCCTGAATATTTAGCATTATCCTACAAGAAAGGGATTGGCAGTAGTGGGACACTGCCAGGGGCCAGGGAATGGGGTAAGCATATGACATCAGTAGGGGTGCCTGATCCTAATCAAGGCAAAGTGAGGTCCGATGGGAGGTCCACACCTACCTGTATGTAAACCACTTATGTACTCAACCCTGACTTGCACCTCACATCTTTAAAAAAAAAAAAAAAAAGATCTAACCCTTAAGACATATTGGTGGCAGAAACTGTTCTTTTCTAGCTCCTCAGCCATGTCCACAAAAGAACAATTTATAAAACTTTACCTATGAGAACTCTAGAATTCCATTAAACTAATTATGTAAGATCAAACAAATACATTAAATATTTGACTACAGAGTATAAAAGAAAGGAAACAGGCAACAAATAAGCAAAGAAAGTAATTAATGTAGAGAAGAAAAATACACAGATGAGCAAATTAGAAAACATAAAATGGTAAATATATTACACAAACCCAAGAGTTATGTGTTTTTTTGTTTTGTTTTGTTTTGGTTTTTTTTTTTTTGAGTTGGAGTCTCACTCTGTTGCCCACACTGGAGTGCAGTGGCCGCTCCCGGCCACCGCAGCCTCGACCTGCTGGGCTCTGGCGATCCTTCTGCCTCAGACTTCCGAGTAGCTGGAACTACAGGCGCGCGCTACCACGC
>CAUYQG010073279.1:0-30929 GCA_963574415.1 Tarsius wallacei | reverse complement strand
ACAACAGGTCTCCTGCTGAGTCGACCTCTTTCTCATAAACAACAGACCCCAGCTGAGAGCTGGTGGAAAACAACCATTTGAGACAAAAAATAGGTTAAGATATTATAGGGTTAAATAAGTAGTTTGATAAAGATAGAAGTTAGAGTATTAATAATAAAATAGTAAGATAAGATAACATAGTAAGATAAGAGATATATAATATTATTAGTTAAGAAAATATAGGAACATAGGGATAGAAATAAGGTTAATAGAAATAAATATATAGTAGTAAGTAAATTAAATAAGAGTTAGGGTTAGCTTTATTGGGTAAAGATATTATAGGCCTATAATAGTGAATAGCTATAATAGTAAATAGATATAAGAAAGTTAAGGAGGAAAACAGAATGTTCACAAATGCTTATGAAAAACTCCTTCTGTGGTTGAGGTAGTAACTGCTGTCTAGTTCTTGCTCTTGGATTGAAAAACACCAATGGCTTGGAGTCAGCAGGGGGGCAAAAGGTCAACCTTGTTGTGTCTGGAAAAAGAGATACATAGGCATCTGACTGGCAACATAAGATACATTTTATGGGTGTAGGGCTAGATGGAAAACCTATATAAGCATGTGAAAATTCAATAAAAATTGGCAGAGCCTTGAGCTCTCCCCAGGAAGAGGATTCCTGTCGTTTTCATCTTTTCTTTTTTGCCACTTCCCGATTCCACCCGCTTCAGGCCCTGACTGTCTCCCGGAGCTGGACTCCGGCACTTAAATACATTAAAGATCTTCATTAAAACATATTATAATAAAATTCTCAAAAGTTAAAGACAAATAAGAATTTTTTAAAAGGCATCATAAAAGTGAATCTCAGTATGTTTCCTAGCCTGGTCTCAAATTCCTGGCCACAAGTGGTCCTCCTGCCTCAGTTTCCCAATGGCTGAGAAAAGAAACTTGTCACCTACAAGGAAAATCTTATAAGGCTATCAGCAGACTTCTCAGCAAAAACTTTGCAAGTTATAAGGGTAATAAATGTTATATTCAGAGTACCAAAAGAAAGGGAGTGACACTAAAGAATACTATACACAGCAAGTCTGTTCTTCAGAAATAAAATAAAAATAAAAACTTTCCCAGACAAGCAAAAGCTGTGAAAGTTCATCATGAGTAGACCTGCCTTACAAAAATAGCTAAAGAGAGTTCTTCAAGTTGAAATTAAAAGACACTAACTAACATGAACACATATAAAAGAATAAAACTCACTGCAAAGGGAAGACTGTAGTCAACTTCAGAATACTAAAATAATGTAACAGTGGTTCATAAATCACTTTAACTTTAATGTAAATGGTAAAAGACAGCAGTATTAAAATAATGATACCTAAAATAATTTGTTAATGAATACATAATATAAAATAATGTAAATTTGAAATCAATATCATAAAATGTAAAAGGAAAGGAAGTTAAATGGCAGAGTTTTTGCATGCAGTTGAAGTTATTGTTTATCAACTTAAAATGTACTGTTACAACTATCAACTATAAGACATTTTATATAAGCCTCAGATAACAGCAAAGAAAAAATCTTTTAGGTCTACATAAGGGAAAGAGAAAGAAATCAAAGCACACTGTTATAAAAAGTCATCACGTCACAAAAGACAGTAAGAGAGATAGAAAAAGAAAAGAAACTCAAAACAGTCAGAAACAACTAACAAAATGGAATAAATCTTTACCTATCAATAATAATGTAAATAAATTACATTGGCTGGGCTCAATGGCTCAGCCCGCAATCCCAGCATTTTGGGAGGCCGACGAGAGTGGATTGCCTAAGCCCACGGGTTTGAGACCAGCCCAGGCAATTTGGCAAGACCGCGTCTCTACAATAAAATGAAAAAAAACAGTCATGGTAGCGTGCATCTGTAGTTCCGGCTACTTGGAAGGTTGAGGCAGAAGGATTGCTGGAGCCCAGAAGGTGAACACTAGGGTGGCCGTGAGCATGCATGCTATTGTACTTCAGCCTGGGCGGGGTGTGAGACTCCAACTCAAAAAAAAAAATTACATTATCTTAAAAAGACATGTAGTGACCGAATGGATAAAAATATCATAATCTAACTATATGCTACCTACAAGATACTTTCGCTTTAAGGACACACATAGATTAAAAGTAAAGGCAAGAAAAGAGATATTCCTGCAAAGAAATACCCAAAAGAAAGTAGGTGTGGCTCTATTTATATCAGACAAATATTTTGTCAAAAACTGTCACAAGTGACAAGAAGAACATTATATAATGATAAAGGAGTCAAGACATAAATAAGATATAACAATTGAATGTATAAAAGCACCCAACATTGAATCACCTAGTAATTGAAGAACTAAAGGAGAAAATAGACAAAAACACAATAACAGTAAGAAACATGATTACTCCACTTTCAACAATAGACAGATCATTTTGATAGAAAATCAGTAAGAAAATAGCAGACATAAACAACACTACAGACCAAATGGAACTAACAGACATATACACCTGTAAATGTTTACCAACAGTAACAAAATACACATTCCTTTCAAGTGCATATGGGCCATTCTCTAGGACAGATCATAGGTTAGGCCACAAAACAGATTTGTAAAATGACTAAAATCAGATCAAGTATATTTTCTGAACACAGTGGCATGAGACTAAAAATTAATTTCAAGAAAAAATATACAAATATGTGGACATTAAGTAATACACTCCCAAACCACCAATAGGTCAAATAAAAGGTCAAAAGAGAAAGTTTAAAAAAATACTTAATACAATGAAAATACAAAATGCCAAAACTTATGCGATGCAACAAATCAGATCTAGTAGGAAATTTTATAGCTATAAATGCCTACATTAGTTAAAAAGAAATATTGCAAATAAATTACCTCAAAATTACACTCAAGAAACTAGAAAAATGTTAACTAAGTTCAAAATTAGCATAATGTGAAAAATAGAAAGCATAAATAAATAAACTAGAGACTAGAAAATCAATGAAGAGAAAAGATCAATAAAGAGAATTGAAAAAAACAAAATTGACAAACATGTAACTTGACTAATAAGAAAAATGAAGGAAGTCTCAAACAAAATAGAAAAAGAAAAATTACAAACAATATTACAAAAATATAAAGTTTTATAAGAAACTACTGTAAATAAATACAGATCCATAGATTGGATAACCTAGAAGAAATGGATAAATCCTAGAAACACATAACCTACCAATAGTGAACCATAAGAAATAGTAAATCTGAGGAGACAAATAATGAGTGAGAAAATTGAATCAGAAAACAAACAAACAAATGAAAAAACACTTTTCACAACAACAAAAGCCCAGAATCAGATGTCTTCAAGGGTAAATTCTACCAAGCACTTGAATAAGATTAGTGCCAATCATTTTCAAACTTTTCAAAAAATTTAAAGATAACGGAACACTTGAAAACCCATTTTATGAGACCAGCATTACCCTGGTACCAAGCCAGAAAAGAAAACTATTCAAAGGTAAAATTATAGACCAATATCCCTAATGATTATAGATGTGATAATCCTCAACAAAATACTTGCAAATCAAATTCAACAGAACATTAAAAGAATCATACATTATGACCAAGGGAGATTTATCCCTGAGACACAAGGATGACTCAACATATGCAAATCAACCAATATAGTACATGGCATTAACAGAATGAAGAACAAAAATCATATCATCTCAATAGAGAAATAAAACATATTTAACAAAATTTAACATAATTTTATGATTAAAAATTCTCAATGAATTGGATGTAGAAGAATGTACCTCAGCACACTAAAAGCCATATATAATAAATCAACAGCTGACATCACAGTCAATGGTAAAAAGTTGAACAAGAATGTCTTCTCTTACCACTTCTTTTTTTTGAGTTGGAGTCTCACTGTGTCGCCCAGACTGGAGTGCAGTGGCCGCTCCTGGCCACCGCAGCCTCGACCTGCTGGGCTCCAGCTATCCTTCCGCCTCAGCCTTCCAAGCAGCTGGAACTACAGGCGCGCGCGACCATGCCCCGCTAATTTTTTGATTTATTGTATAGATGAGGTCTCGCCAAGTTGCTCAGGCGGGTCTTGAACCCGCGGGCTCAGGCAATCCACTCACCTCAGCCTCCCAAGGCGCGGGATTACGGGCTGAGCCACCAAGCCCGGCTTCTCTTACCACTTCTAGTTCTAGTCAGGGCAACTGAACAAAAATAAAAAGGAAATATATCCAAATCAGAAAAGAAGAAGCAAAAATAACTACATATATATAAAAATAACTATATATGTAGTTAATATTGTTTCTTCCTTTCCGATTTGAATATATTTATTTTTCTGATATATATGTAAATATATATATATTATATATATATAATAAAATGTATATAGTAAAGCTTCAGGATAGATGATCAACATGCAAAATCAGCATGTTTGTAAACACTAACAAGGCACTATCCAAAAAAAAAAAAAGAAATCCTATTTCCAACACCGTCAAGAAGAATAAACTACTAAAAATAAATTTAATCAAGGAGGTGAAAGACCTGTATATTGAAAACTATAAAATATTTATTAAAGAAATTGAAGAAGAAACATATAAATGGAAAGATACATGTTTATGGATTGGAAGAATTAATATTATTAAAATATCCATGCTATCCAAAGCAATATATAGATGAAAAGAAACTTCTATCAAGATCACAATGTTATTTTTCACAGCAATATTTTTTAAAATAAAATTCACTTGCAATCAAGCATCCAAGCCCCTCAGTAGCTAAAGTACCTATGAGCAGAAAAAAGCAAAGCTAGATGCAGCATACTACCTGGTTTCAAAATGTGCTACAAAGCTAAAACAATCTAAACAGTACTGGCATAAAAACAGACATGTAAACCAGTGGAATATAATAGCCCAGAAATAAACCCACACATTTGTGGTCAACTAATCTTCAATTAAGGATAACAAAACGAACACTGGAGCAAGGAAAATCTATTTCATAAATGGTGCTGGAAAAACTGAATAGCCAATGCAAAAGAATGCATTTGAGCTATTGTATACAAAAACTGATTCCAAATATATTAAACACTTAAATGTAAAACCTGACACTGTAAAACTAGAACTAACATAGTGGAAAGCTTCTTGAAATTTGTTTGGGCAATGAAGTTTTGGATATAACTCCAAAAGCACAAGCAACAAAAGAAAATATAGATAAATGCAATTTCATCAAACTAAAAAGTTTTTGCACAGCAAAAGGAACAGTCAACAGAATGAAGAGACAACCTATAGAATGACAGATAATTGTTGTCAATTATACATATAAGGGGTTAATATAAAAAATATATAAGGCACTCAAACTACTCAGTAGCCAAAAAACAAATGACTCACTTTAAAAACCAGCATGATCAGAATGATCTGAATAAGCATTCCCCAAAGGAAGATATGCAAATGGCTAAGAGGTATATGAAAATAAGTGCTCAACATCATTAATCATTGTGAAAATGCAAATTAAAATCACAATGAGATGTCACTTCATACTTGTTCAAATGGGTATTATAAAAAAGACAAAAGATAACAATTATTGGAAAAGGTGTAGAGAAAAGGGAACCCTTATATGCTGCTGATAGGAATGTAATTCGTACAGACATTATGGAAAACATGATGAAAATTATTACAAATAATTTCCAAAATATTAAAAATATGATTGCCATCTGATCCAACAATCCCACTTCTAAATATATATCCAAAGGAAATGGAATAAATATTTTCAAGAGATAGCTGCATTCTTGTGTTCATTACAGCATTACCCACAATAGTTAATACATGGAATAAACATAAATGTTCATCATTGTATATATAAAAATACAATTTAATATTATTCAGTCTTAAAAATGAAAGAAGTCCATTATTTGTGACAATGTGGATGAACCTGGCAGAAATAATGCTTGTGAAATAAACTAAGCACAGAGAGACAAATACTGCATGACCTCACCTATATTTATAATCTTAAAACAGCAGACTCATAGAAGCAGAGACTATAATGGTGATTGTCAGGACACAAAGGTCTGGGAAATTAGAATATGTTGGTCAAAGTTGCACAGTTTTAGTTAGACAGAGTGGATAAGTTCTGGGGATCTCATATACAGCATGGTGACTATAGTTAATATTGTATTATATACTTGAAGTTTGTCAAAAGAGTAGATTTTAAGCATTTTCACTACAAAAAAATAAATATGTGAGGTGATGGATATATCAGTTAGATAGTTTGATTGTGGTAACTATTTCACATTATATACATATGTCAAAACATTATATAATATAGCATAATTATATATAATCTTATTAGTCAATTATACCTCAATAAAAATAAAAATATTTAACATATAAAATCAGATCTAGTTATAAACTTTCTACTTTTTTTTGAGATCTTTGGTACAATATTTTGAAAGTCTCACTGGGACATATGAGAAAAATAAATGAATGAGAATTTTGAACTACTAACTAGCAAACTTACCTTATCCGAACAGTCTTCGAATGTTCTATTAATATACTCAAGAAATACTCAAAAAAGAAATTGAACAAAGCTGTAAACTAACAGTGGGAAGAATTCATATGGTGAAAACCAAAAATACTTCCACCAACTGTTAAGAAGCACCTTTGGTCTAAAATATCCTTGATCCTACTTCTTAACTAGAACATTATATATTGCCACTAAAATACTAGGGTAATTTTACTCTTGTTATAATTCCTGGAATCTCAGATGTAGGTGATGCATTGATCAAAAATATAGGCAGATGATTTCCCGGATATCAGGGAATGATTTCTGAGCAAGCCACACATATTGCTTTTCTCTTCCTACGTCTCCCATAATCACTAACATCAGATGTCTACTTTCACTGAGACACAGGTGCTCACATGATCCAACAAAGCAAGAAATAGAATAAGGCCATAGCAGTTTGCTGAATCAACTTAATCCTGAAATGCCTGCCAAACAAAATCTTTATGTACAGGAAGAGCTATACTAAAATTCAAAGCAGGGCATACTGGGATATTGTGGGGCACCATGCCAACATGAATACAAAGTAACATTAGAGAGAGAAAATATATTTAATTATATAATATCTTTGTCACCAGTTGGTCTAAGATGAAAATGTTATGTCTAAAGTTATGAAGGGTGTGGAGAATTGTTACTCATAAGTTTTGAAAAGGATTATCAATTGACATAGATTTAAAAATATTTTTGACGATATCTATGAAAATTATCTTTACTCCTAGTAATTATATCCCAGGTATCTGCTCAAGGGGGAAAAAAACTCAGTGAATCAGGAGGAAGCAGTTAAATTAACAATTAGGAAATAATACTAAACAGTCAGAGAAATCAGTGACTGAAAGGATAGTCCTGAAAAATATCACCACAATTCAGGGGAGAAGCATGAAGAAATAAAAATACTAAAAGGAATATATATGTTTTAAGATAAAAAATGGGAGATTCCATTTAAAAATGAGATTTTTCTGTGGAGAACAAACTATTCATCATAAAAATAATAAAAAATACAACAAAGGATGATCATCATGGGGCTAGCAAATTATTTTAATAATGAATTAAATTATTTTAATAATAATAAATAATGTTTATTTATTCATTAATTCCATAATCTTTGTTGATAACTAACTTCTAGTATATAGCTTTATGTAAAACAGACATAGTCACTGCACAGATGTAAGTTATACTCCAGTGGAAAATATCTACAAAAGAGAAATACTTAGAAGCTAGATTGGTACAATAAAGGGAAAGCACTGATATTACGGTAAGAAAAAATATTTTTACATTAACCTTTGAAGGTGTAAAATTCATCATCCAGTGTTGAGGTTTTTTTGTCATTGTCAATACATAGTATTCACTAAGGTTATCTTAATATTGGTTGACTCGCAAAGACTTCAGGAAAGTACAATACTTTCTCAAACATACTGTATATGTCCAATATTTTATGTCTCACTTTTATGTATCCTTCCTCTTACCCTTGATAAAGTCATCTGAAGAATGTTCAGGCATTTCTTAAGTCCCTAGTAGCTAAAAAAAGTTACCTCAAGTATTACTATGGCAAATCCTATCCTGACATGCCCCAGTAAAGAATATCTGTTCTCAAGAATATCATTAGCAAAATTAAGCAATTGGTATCGTCACATAGCCTATGGTCTACAGTGTATTCCTTAATAGCATTGGGAGTGCTGATTTTAATTTTATTGTTTTGTCTCCCAGTCTGCATTTGGGCAGGAGGACAAGCCGTCAGACAGCTCCAAATAGAAGTCCATAAACTGTGCTTAAAAGAAAAGGAAAAGGAGGAGATGAAGGAAACCAAGAACACAAGCTGACAAGGTCCTTGTTTTCTTTAGCGTATGTTCAAGGAACTAAGCCTACATTTCCTTTGTCTCCCCTGACCTTTTAGTTGCATTTCTATGGATAGCCAAGTGGTGCCAAGTCTGGCCCAGAAACTGCTCATCCTTGCTTAGCATAGATGTCAAAATATGCATAGTTTAGTCATTGATACTTACCCTGCTTGTGTGATTTAACTCAGACATCAACGTATCTTGCTTGTATGGTTTTGCCTTCCTTTGTGAGATTTTTGTCCTATATAAGAGGCATGCGGTAAAAATAAAAGGTCCTCTCTCACTCTCAGCTACCTAGGAGAGGACCCTCCCCCCAAAAAAGAAAAAAAAAGAATATCTGTTCTCCTAAGAGATTACTTCCAAAACAGTTTTCAATACCATACTCTCCCCCAAAATTCCAGTGTCTTAAAATAGGCTGCCAAAATCTATTTTTCAAAAACTAATTTTGGATGAATGTTGGAAAATAAACAATAAATTTATGACTATTAGAGTAAAATCTAAAATCTGAAACGACTACCTAGATAAGTAATAGTAATTGAAGGCAGGATTGATGGGTAACTACATCTTCAAACTCACTATACCTCCAAGTAGTTGAGTTGTTTATAGCAGGAAGTCATCATTATAAATAGTGTTTGACTCTAGAACAATCTAAATGTTCAAAAAACAAATCTGTTATGTTGACCTTCTTTCTGAAAATCTCTATACTCAAAAGCCATATCACAGTGAATCATTATACACCTTGAAATATTTGCCTTCATACAAATGACTCTAGCCCCAACACATGAGCAAGACTTTTATACTATTTTTTTGTAAATCCAAAGTCAGATTTAGATGAATGTCCCTTATTGATTAACTTTAACATGAATAGTCTCTCCAGTATACAGATGTATGGTCCTGGAGGACATATTATCCAAGACATCAAAAATATGTGTAATACCTTTAATGAGGTCAACTGAATGTTTGGAGTGATCACAAAGGATTGCAACACATAGTTCCCAATTTATAAAATAAATTGTATCTGAAAAACAGAAAAAACACTTGTGGAGAAAAGGGAACCCTTGTACACTCTTGGTAGAAATGCAAATTAGAACAGTCATTATGCAATTCTGCCTGGTAGCTTCTCAAAAAACTGAAAAGAGAATTACCATATAATCCAGCAAATTCATTTTTTAGCATTAACCCAAATTATTTAAAATCAGTATGTAGGCCAGGCTCGGTAGCTCAGCCTGTAATCCCGCGCTTTGGGAGGCCGAGGTGAGTGGATTGCCTGAGCCCGCGGGTTCGAGACCTGCCCGGGCAACTTGGTGAGATGTCATCTCTACAATAAATCAAAAATTAGCCGGGCATGGTAGCGTGCGCCTGTAGTTCCAGCTACTTGGAAGGCTGAGGCTGAAGGATCGCCGGAGCCCAGCAGGTCGAGGCTGCGGTGGCCGAGAGCGTGCCACTGCCCTCCAGTCTGGGTGACAGAGTGAGACTCCAAATCAAAAAAATAAAATAAAATCAGTATGTCAAAAAGATATCTGCACTCCCATTGCAACACTATTTATAATATTCAAGATATGGAATCAATGTAAGTGTCCATCAATAGATGAATGAATAAAGAAAACATAGTAGATATACAGAGTAGGATATTATTTAGTGTAAAAAATGAAAAAAGATGTCATTTGCAAAAACATGAATGAAATTGAAGAACATTTTGCAAGGTAATATAAGCCAAGCACAGAGAGAAAAATACCGCTGCATGTTCTCACTTAAATGTGAAATATAAAACAATCAAGTCAAGGAAGCAGAAAATAGAATGGTGGCAACCAGAGACTGGTGTTGGGGATAGGCAAATAGGGGAATGATGATCAAAGAATACAAAGCCTCAATGAGACAGGAGAATATGTTTTGTTTTGTTTTTCTTTTGAGACATATTGCACAGTGTGGTGAATATAGTAAATAGCAATGTATTTTATACTTAAAAAAAATCACAAAAGTAAATTTCAAATGTTCTCACCACAAAGTAATAAGTATCTAAATAGATGTATATGCTCATTAACTTGATTTAATTATTCTACATGGTATTAATAAATGATAACATCACTTTGTAACCCATAAATACATACTTTTAGTCAATTTCCAAATAAAACATTAAAAACAAAAAGTCCAAGACCCAAATACCTTGAGAAACATTTTCATAGAATTTAATATAGCTCTTTTCCCCATCTCAGGGGCACAATGACATCCTGGATCTCATGAGTTTTCCTATATGAAATGAGGCATTTTATTCTCAGTACATACTAGAGCTGAGATAGTCTTCTTTATTCTGTAAGAAATCTTCAAGGCTTCACATGAAGTGAATTTAGGCTATTTTAAGCATTGGCCTCTAATGTTCTGTTTATTGCAGACCCTTGCAGAAGGTCTCTAAGTCAGAAGATACATGTACATTGCTAAGTATCTAAACTCTAAGAACAAAAGGAAATATCTCATGTTACTTCAGAAAATTCCCAAAATGCTATGCTTCATAAAAGGTAGACATAAATCACCTGAAATTCCTTGCAGTGTTCTGCTATGGTAACTCAGTCTGTGCTACTACCTCAAGTTTTGTTTGTTTGTTGTCAGTAAATACAGTTTCTATCTCTAGTATTTCCTACCACCCATAGTTGTACTTCTGCTATAAATGGACTTGTCTTTGTGACTTAGTCTATGCTGCAAAATATCAGGGCCCGAGGCAAAATCTTACACACTACTAATTTATTAGGGAGTGAAATCTTAGAAAGCAAGAATGAAAAAAAGGGACGCAAAGAAGAGAATGCAGGGGGATCAATACAAAGGTATGTTATCAAGTGGGCTACCATTTGGTATCAAGTAGAACTCATGCATTTCTTGGAACTATCTTCTGGGAGGTTATATTAAAACATGTTTCTAAAATTCTATACTTCATAATAGGAAGACACAAATCACCTTTTAACCCCCAGCAGTGTTCTGCTACATATTTCAGTTTATGCTATTACCTCAAATTTTACTTGTTTTTCAGTCAATACAGCTTTTGTCTTTAGTACTTCTTATCACCCATGGCTGTCCTCCAAGTACTTAAGTCATTGAGCGGTCCATTAAAGGAGAAAAAGAGACAATTTCTGAGCTGAATCCTGTTCCCCATTGGTTTGTCCTATGGAATAGTAATGCCCCAATACTTACTGGTTGCACCTGTGTGGGTGCCTTGCATTCTTAAGCATCCATGCTTTGGCACCAACAGGAAAGCACCTAGGCTGGAGGTGAGGGACATATGACAGGTACCCAGCAAGATGCTTTTGTTACATTCCAGCATGATATTGTTTGAAGTCCACTTAAAGTCGTTCATCACAATGGTGTCTGGTTCTGGAAAACATGACCAAAGGCCCAGAGGTAGGTGAGATCAAGAAGATTTAAAGGGAGGTAAAAGAAGTATCTTTTGCAACAAGTGAGTTTCATCACATGAAATGCCCACAGTTACTATGGCTGGCTCACTATTACTTCTGGAGAATAAGATCAGCCTGGACTCTTGATAATCATATCATAGGCTCAATTGTTTGTGCCACTCTGCACCTCTGTAACTGTCCCTGCAGGGTGGCTATCAATCTGTTACTGCAGTATCTCAGGAAGGGAGGGAAAATCCTATACAAAGAAAAAGTGTGTCATGAAAGGTCACAATTATTTAAAGCACTCCCAGGTGAGAGCCAAGCACAAGCTGTGGATCAAATAAAAATGCAACAGCAATCTACCACCACTGTTCAGTAGAATTTAATCTGGATGAAATCCCAGCAAATTGTATCCAATGCCTAGCACCCCTCCACTGCTCTCAATTCTCTCTGGTCTCTCCCACCAGCTTTGTGACTGCCCTCTTTAAGGCTCTCCCTGCTGCTTATCTTGCTAACACTGCTACCCACCTCTTCTACCAGATTCTTAGAATGTTCTTCTATATTGGCTCAACACTCCCACCCTCAGTTCATAAGGTCTGCTCCCCACACTCCTATTGTCAGCATTGACTGGCTGAAAGAAGAGTGTGGGAAATCGTGCCAAAGCAGGAACCAGTTTATTATTTTCATGACTGGATGTTTTTGTTGTTTCATCTGCCACTACAAATAAAGGTACAAATGCTGGAGCAGTCATATGTGACCATTTGTGATCAAACGAGAGTGGTATAATGGCTCATGTGAGTGCTGTGGTGTCTTTCCAAGATCTCTCTCTTAGGACTCTGGATAGTTAGCATCCTTTCAGCAGATTTTCTTTGAATTGAATATTTAAATAAGGTAAATACGGCCATTGTTTTATTCCACTTAGTGCTGGCAGAACAAATAAGACCCTCCAAATTTATATACCAAATTACTTTTAGGTTAACAAGCTCTGAAGTGCTGTGGAAATGCTCCCCTAGAGTTTCATTGTGGGTTAATGGAGAATCATCCAGACTTTCTTCAGGATGATTAGAATAATAAACACCAGGCAGCTCAATCAATTAGACACTTTGCCAGGACCATCACTCAAGTGGACAAGTCATTCAGACTATTCCTTAGGGAAAATTGGTCTCAAGGATCTCTGCTCTTTGCCAAAACCTAGATGAGAGTGAAGTATTATTCTTCCAAGGGTACAAGGTAGAGTCTGTGGGTGAGGCTCTCAAGAGGGCTGTTGTTGGTGAGGAGACCCAAGCAAGACAAGAACCAAATGCAGATGCAGGCAGCGGGGATCCTTTCTCTTATTCTTATAGAAAGTCAATCAACATAGAGCTATCTTCTTTGAATGGCGAGGGAGCATAGTAAAACCTCTTTCCTAGTGAATTTGTTTGGATGTGTTTGTGTGTTGGGAGTGGGAAGGAGATTCCACTTTAAATACACAGATCATTTTTTTAAATCTAAAGTTTGAAATGCATGTAAGGTAGTTGTATATCTTTCAAATACATAATGTTGATAAAAATAAAATGGCAAATTGTTTTCTGATAGAGATCTTTAGGCATCTGTTTTTTCTTACGTGCATAAGGATGATTTATAAGTGGTGTGTCAATTAATTGTTTATAAATGGTGCTTCTCAAGTGCTGGAGGGCTCTTGAAAACAATTGTTTTCTTTAAGCGTTTCAAATATATTTCTAACACATTGATTTATTCCATGAATTATTTAGAAACCCTTTTTGTATTGCTAACATAAAGAAAAAATTCAGTACAGTCCTAATAAGAATTATCAGAAATTTGTATGTAATGCTGTCTGATATGTTTTGTTGCTGGATAACTAGTACTCTAAAAACTTTGTTGCCATCACAGAGAAACAGCTACTTCTATATCAATAAATTCTGAGAGACAGTAATAAATGAGAAAAAAAATCCAAAAGATGATGGAATAATTTGACATTTTCAATCCTAAAACTGAAATTATTTTTTATTCATTATTGTAAGGTCATATATTAGAACAAAGACCAGAACTGTCACGTGTGTGTGTATGCATCCATGTATGTATTTATGGGCCAACTGTGTTCCAGATTCCTATCACAAATAACAAAGCCATTGACAATTGTCCATTTTGCTAGTGAGCTAAACTTCCCAGTACAGAAGATTCAAATTTTGAATTTTTAATGACATTTCTATTGATCTAACTTGATGTGTACATGAACACATACATACACACATACACAAACACACACACTTTTTGCAACATTTAATTATCGAAAGACACCAAATAAGACAATATATTTTTTTTCCCTTGGGAATGAAATGTATGAGAAAATTCCCATTTTTCCAAGGAAAAAGGGGCTTAGAATGGTTTTGCATTGCTGGCAGAGATGTGGTGCTTTCAGACATGAATTCCAAAAACAAATGGAGAATGTTCTTAGGTTTTCATAAAGAAGTGAGACAATTGTTTATTTTTCTTATTTAACATTTATTTATTGAGCACTTACCATGTGCCTGACTGAATTCTAGGCACAAAGTATATTTATCAATGAATAAAATGTTCCTGACATCATGAAGCTTACATTCAGATACCTCTTTATTATTGCACTACCTTTTATCTTCCTAATTATAATAGCATATTACACTTGCATACTTTACAGTTTCTTTTTTTAAATTTATTTATTTGTTATAAAGATGTGGGGTACAACTCAGGGTTAGGTATATAAACATAGATCATGCAGGTACCCTTGTTGATGAGGTATGTCCCTCCCTCCCCTAGCAGTTTCCCTCAACTGCCAGTCCCACCCGCACTCCCCTGACAATTTTCCACTACAATCATTCATTTTCTTATAGCATTATAATTGTTCAAGGTCACTTTATGAGTGAGAACATATGGAACTCAGTTCTTTATTTCTGTGATAAATCACTGAGTATGATCAACTCCAAATCCATCCAAGTTGCTGCAAAGTCAGTATATTTGTTCTCTTTATGACTGCATAATGTTCCATTGTGTATATGTACCATATTTTTTTAATCCAGTCCAGCTTCGATGGGCAACATGGTTGGTTCCATGTTTTTGCTATTGTGAATATAGCTGCAATAAAAATACATGTGCAGGTATCTTTTTTGTAGAATAATTTGAGTTCCTCCAGGTATATTCCTAATAAGCGAATTGCTGGGTCATATGAAAGGTCAATTTCTAGTTCTTTCAGAAATCGCCACACTGTCTTCCAAAGAGGTTGTACTAGTCTGCTTTCCCACCAGCAGTGTAGAAGCATTCCTTTTTCTCCACATCCTCGCCAGCATCTGTTGTTGTTTGTTTTATTCATGATGGCCATTCTTACAGGGGTTAGGTGGTATCTCAATGTAGTTTTGATTTGCATTTCTCTGGTGATGAGAGAGGCTGAGTATTTTTTCATGCGTCTGTTGGCTGCCTGTATATCTTCTTTTGAGAAGTGTCGATTCATGTCTTTTACCCACTTTTTAAAGGGGCTGCTTTTTTTTTTTCCTTTCGGTGCGTTTGAGTTCCTTGTAGATCCTAGATATTCGTTCTTTGTCAGATAAACAGTTGGCAAATATATTTTCCCATTCTGTGGCCTGTCTCCCTTCTCTCTTTTGCTTTGCAGAAGCTCATTAATTTGATGAGGTTCCACTTGTCTATTTTATTTCTTAAGGTATTGGCCTTTAGAGTTCTGAATAGGAATTGGTTCCCAGTTCCAATTTTCATAAGGGTGTCTCCCACGCTTTCTAAGATTCTTATGGTTTGAGGTTTTACATTCAGGTCTTTGATCTATTTAGAGTTAATTTTTGTGTATGGTGATAGGTAAGGTTCCTGTTTCAAACTTCTGCAAGTGGTCAGCCAGTTTTTCCTGCACCGTTTACTAAATAGGTTCTCCTCTCCCCAGTGGTTGTTGTTGGAGGCTTTGTCAAAGATGAGTTGGTGGAGGAATTGAGGCTTTGCTTCTGGAATCTCTATTCTGTTCCATTGGTCTATATGCCTGTTCTTATACCAATACCAGGCTGTTTTGATTACTATAGCCTTATAGTAAAGTTTGAAGTCTGGAAATGTGATACCTCTGGCTTTGTTTCTTTTGCTAAGGATTGTTTTTGCTATTCATGGTCGTTTATATTTCCATATAAATTTGGGTATTGTCATTTCTAGGTATGAGAAGAATGATGTTGGAACCTTAATGGGTATTGCATTGAATCTGTAGATTGCCTTTGGTAGGATGGACATCTTAACAATGTTGATTCCTTCTATCCATGAGCATGGAATATTTTTCTCTTTTTTTGTGTCTTCTTGGATTTCTTTAAGCAGTGTTTTGTAATTTTCATTGTAAAGGTCTTTCACTTCTCTGGTTAGGAAGATGCCAAGGTATTTCGTTTTTTTGGTAGGCCATTATGAATGCGATTGTGCTTTTTATTTGGTTCTCTGCCTGCTTATTGTTGATGTAGAGGAATGCAACTGTCTTTTGCACATGTATTTTGTACCCTGAGACCTTCCCAAAGTCCTTTATCAGTGCAAGCAGGTTTTTTGGCAGATTCTCTTGGATTTTCAAGGTATAGGATCATATCAGCAAAGAGGGATAACTTAACTTCACCTTTTCCTATTTGGATATCCCAGATTTCCTTCTCTTGTCTAATTGCCTGAGCTAAGAATTCCAGCACAATAATGAACAAGAGGGATGGGAGTGGACAGCCATGACTTGTTCCAGTTTTCAGGAGAAATGTTTCTAGTTTCTGACCATTTAGCAATATGCTAGCTGTGGGTTTGTCATAGATGGCACTTACTATTTTGAGGTATGTTCCTTCTATATCTAGATGTTTGAGGGTTTTTATCAAGAAGGGATGCTGGATTTTATCAAAAGCTTTTTTTTGCATCTAATGAGGTAATCATGTGGTTCTTGCTTTTACATCTGTTGATGTATTTAATTACATTATGGTCTTGCGAATGTTGAACCAGCCATGCATCCTGGGAATGAAGCCTACTTGGTCATGGTGGATGATATTTGAGATGTGTTTTTGGATCCGATTTGCTAGTATCTTGTTGAGGATTTTTGCATCTATGTTCATAAGGGATATTGGCCTGTAGTTCTCTTTCTTTGTTGGATCTTTACCTGGTTTGGGTATCAGTGTAATGTTAAGTTCGTAAAATGACTTGGGGAGAATTCCATCTTTCTCAATTGCCTGGAATACTTTCAATAGTATTATTATCAGCTTCTCCTTGTACGTTTCGTAGAATTCTGCTGGAAAGTCATCCAATCCAGGGATTTTTTTTTTGTAGGTAGTTTTTGTATGACAGAGTCAATTTCCTGGGTTGTTAATGACCTACTTAGTGTCTCAATGTCTTCTTGTTTTAATCTGGGGAGGTTGTATGATGTCAGAAAGTCCTCCATTTCATCCGGGTTTTCAAGCTTGTTTCCATATAGATGTACATAGTAATGTCTGATAATCTTTTGTATTTCTTCGGGGTCAGTTGTGATTTGATCTTTTGTATTTCTGATTGTGTTTATCTGGACTTTTTTTCTCTTTTTCTGGGAAATTCTGACTAGGGGCCCATCAATCTTGTTAATTCTTTCAAAGAACCAACTTTTTGTTTTGTTGATATTTTCTATGATATTTTTGTCCTCTATGTCTCGTATTTGGGCTCTTATTTTTATGATTTGGATTCTTCTGCTAAAGTTGGGGTTTTGGTAGTCTTCTCTTTCTAGCTCTTTTAGCTGACTTGTGATCACCTGTGATCTTTCCATTTTCTTGATGTGTATTCATCGAGATATAAATTCCCCTCTTAAAACTGATTTCATGGCATCCTAGAGGTTTTGGTAAGATGTTTCTTCATTTTCATTTGTTTCCAGGAATCTTTCTATTTCTTCTTTGATTTCAGTGTTGACCCAGTCGTTGTTCATCATCATGCTGTTTAGTGTACATGTCTTTGTGCGTTTTGGGGATATGTTGTTGGTTCTAATATTTATTTTTATTCCACTGTAGTTTGAGAATATGCATGGCAAGATTTTAACCTTGTGGAATATGTTTGATTTATGGCCAAGAATGTGATCAATCTTGGGGTATGTTCCATGTGGTGATGAGTAGAATGTATATTCTGTGGTTGTGGGTGGAATAATCTGTAGGTATTGACTAAGTCCATTTGGTCAAGTGTCAAGTTTAGGTTCTGGATCTCCTTGTTGATTTTTTGCCTTGAGGATCTATCTAGGGCTGTCAGTGGGGTATTTAAGCCCCCTGCTATAATAGTGTTAGAGTCAATATCTCTTTTTAGTTTATTTAGTAGTTGTTTTACAAATGCCAGTACTCCTGTGTTGGTGCATATATGTTTAGGTGGAAATTTCTTGTGATGGATTGAACCTTACATCATTATGTAGTGTCCTTTTGTATCTTTTTAAAATTTTGATAGCTTAAAGATTGTTTTGTCTGATATTAAGATTGCAACTCCTGCCCTCTTTTATGATCCACTTGCCTGGAATCTCATTTTCCATCCTTTAACTCTGAGTCTGTGTGCATCCCTTATAGTGAGATAAGTCTCCTGGAAGCAGCAAAAAATGGGGTCATGGTTTTTTATCCAGTCCACCATTCTGTGTCTTTTCATTGGTGCAATTAGTCTATTCACACTCAGGCTAATTATTGAAATATGGTGGTTTTTCCCTGTCACGGGGTTCTTATAGAGTTGTTGTTGTTCCTGTTTATTTGTTGTCTTTCCTTTGGTTTTGGGGTTGATTCATATGTGTTTTCCATCTTTTCCCTGTACTCTTGTGAAGAACGTTTTCATTCTTTTCTCCTTTTCTTCTATGTTTAATACTTTCTTAAGTATTTCTTGTAGAGGTGGTCTGGATGCAGCATAAGTTCTTAGGGATTGGATGTCTGGGAAAGATTTTAATTCTCCCTCACTGATGAAGCTTAGTTTGGCTGGGTAGGTTATTCTTGGTTGAAATTGTTTATCTTTGAGAACTTTGAAGATTGGGCTCTAAACTCTCCTAGCCTAAAGTGTTTCTGTAGGCAAATCTGCTGCTATTCTAATTGGACTTCCCTGGTAGATCATCTGACATTTTTCTCTTGCTGCCTTTAAGATTTTTTCTTTTATACCCACTTTGTTTAGGTGAATTATTATGTGTCTGGGAGTTGGTCTTCTCATTTGTTGTCTTGCAGGGGTTCTTTAAATCTCTTGTGTTTGAATTTTTGTATCACTGAGGAGATGAGGGAAGTTTTCTTGAATAATTTTATGGAATGTTTGTTCCAGTGTGGTCTCTGTCTCTCTTTCTGTCTAGGAAGTCTAATAACTCAGCTTCAGTCTCTTGAAGTTATCGTTCGTCTCTTGAAGGTTTTGTTCTATCATTTTAAGCTTCTTTTCTATTCTTTTAACAGTTTGGGTTAGTTCTGTATTTTGATCTTCAAGCTCTGAGATTCTTTCTTCTGCTTGGCTAATTCTGCTTTCCATGCTTATTAGTTTGTTATTTATTTCCATCACAGTATTCTTTACTGCTGTCATTTCTGTTATCAGCTTCTTCCTGTTTTCCTTTTTTCTCTCCTCAATTTTTTTATTCTCTCTATTAATGTCTTGATATCTGGGTTTGTTGCATGTGACCAGCCATTCTGGGGTCTCTTCGTTGTTTGTATTCCGAAGTCTGTTTTCTCAGTGTCTGACCTCCCAGGGGTCTGTGTGAGACCTATATTATTCTTTTGGTTTTTTTCATTTGTGTAGAGTTTTCCTCCCTACTTTTTTCCTCCCTCCCCCCAAGTCTTCTTTAATTCTGTTGTTCAGTGGTGGAGAGGTTGCTTTTGCAGCTGTTTGTTCAATCTCCTATTCTTCCTTATGTATATCTTCTTGCTTTGTTCAATTTTGGAACTGGACTATAGGTTGGGGGCAGTTCTTTTTGCAGTTTTGAGATTTAATTAAGAGGGGAGCTGTGATTCAAAATCTATCTGCAGGTCTCAGTATCCACCAACAGGAGTATGGATAATCTGGAACCCACTTCCCACTGCCTTGCAATCTGTCCATGCAGTGAGATTATAGGTTTACTCCCTAAAAGCAAAATGAGGTTAAAAAAGGGAAAAGAATGGAGTGGGGAGTGGGGGGAAGAGGAAGGTGGAGAGAGAGAGGAGTAAGAGGGAAAACAGGCAAACATACCAACTAACAAATGAAAGAGACACAAAGACTGAAACAAGTAAAAAGAAAAACAATAACAACAACAAGCTAACAAACAACCATACGAAAAAATTAAAACATACAACCATGCAAACATACAAGCTAACCAAACTCCTTATTAGTGTGCTAGCCCTCTATACAAAGATGGGGTCTAAAGAGAAAAAAAATAGAATAGAATAAAGTCAGTAAACTAACAGAACCAAAGCAAGTATGCAAACACTATCGACAAGAGTAGGAAGAGAGAGAAAACAATATGGGTAAGACAAAGAGTCAAAGAATAAAAAATAAGAGTAATGAAAAATAATTTAAAAATTTTAAAACGGGAACCAATCACACCCTGAGACTTTTCCTTTAAGTCCAATGTCCTTTCAGCTCTGATTTCTAGCTGTCTTTGTAGGCTGGTAGATTTGTTCACATTTAGAATCAGTTGCCCCTGGCCTGCTGTGGAGGGTGGTTCAGATCTGGGCTGCCTGCCAAATCTGTCACTCAGATCTGGCCTGTGTCTATTTAGCAAGGGGAAGGAGCTTCTGTCCTTCCCATTTTGATGTTGTTACCTTGGATCCCAAGCCGGTGGTGCTGGTCTCACCGCTTCACTAGATCTTTTTCTGCTGCAGCTGGAGACTGCCAGGCAATGCAAGCCAGGCTGGGCAGAAGTTGGAAGCCACCCAGGATGGGAGGGAGCAGGCAACCGTAGTGGCGGTGGCAGCCACCACTTCATGGTGTGTTAAAGGAGCTCCATGAGCCTGGATCCGGGCGAGGGGTAGGGCATGGCAGTGGCAGCGGCAGCGGCAGTTTCAGTAAAGCATGCTCAGGGGGGCTTCATGTTCCAGAGCCGTGGGTCACCTCAGGCATGGGTGGGTGATAGAGGCAGCAGCGGCAGCAGCATTGGCATCCACTACCACAGCTGAGACAGCTGAGGTGGTTAAGGTAGCAGCCAAGCACTGTGTGAAGAGCAGGCTGCCAACAATGGGAGCTGCAGCATCCTAGGGGAGTGCTAGAGTCTTTATGTGTGTTCTCTTTTGTGGAGGGTCTCACAGACCAAACTGCCCCGTGACCATCTTGCCGAAAACTTTACCGTTTCAATACATTTTTCACATACATTGTTCCATTTTGATTTAGATCATCACAAGAATAATATAATTAAACACCACCTTACTAGCTCCAATATAAAGGTAAACAAATTGACTCCATGAGGTTAACCAATTTGTGTAAGCTTTCCCAGCTTGTTAAGAGAGCCAGGAATCCATCTAGGACTTCTGATTTCATACTTGAGATCTTCCAAATGCATGAAATAGAATTGCTATTTGTTCACAGGAGCAAAGAGAAGCACATTCAATGATTATTTATTTTTTAATCTCACTTCAAGCCTATAGTGGATTTTGCACTTGGAGAAGGCAGTTGTTAATTCTATACCTACAATGCACTTGTCTTTCTCAAATTACTCTAATCCCCTCAGTCTTGTATTCCACAATTTCAAAAGTGACACAGTTATTCAAGTCCTCTTTCTGTCTAGGCCTACATTCTCCACCACATTTCTCTCTTTCTGAGATGAATACTTGCCCATATGGAAATGTCTTTAGTTCTAAATAATTCAAGGGAAACATCTCTAGCAGTATGTCAGTAGAAATTCATCACATCAAAACTCAAGGGTCCTCAGTTGGTGACATCCATGTTCAAAGGGACTTAAAATAATGTCTGAAGAGGGTATTTTGAGACGACAACCTTGGGTGCTTTTATTTTAAAGCTAGCATTTCCACAGTAACACTGACATTATGAATACAGGATGGGAAGTTTTACTTTATTGCTTTAGGCTGTTATTTGAAGCTATCCCAGATTTAATATATCTAGAATCCACTTCATCTCTCAGGCTTTATTATTTCCACACACTAAACCTTAGCATTTATTTAGGTGGCAGGTAACATTATTCTTGCTAAGAACTAGATCCCACTCTCAAGGGTTGTGTCAACCAAAATGTCTTAAATATTGCATTTTGGGGGCTTCTGACTTTACTTAGATTCTGATCCATGGATTAAAAAAACCTCAAAAACTAAGAATCTAAAAGTAACCTATAGTTAAATCCATCAATACAACTTTCTCAAAATGGGAACATGTTAAAAAAGAAACTAAAAAATATATATATATTTTAGAATGAAATTGTATAGAGAAAAATTACCTTTACACTTTAAAAAATATTTTGTGTCTTCTTTTCTTCTTCCTTTAAAATTCAATGGCAGGTTTCCTAGGTTCCCTGAAATGGGCCCCAAGAGTGACACAGTAGAATTGTCCCCACTTGATTACAGCATGTTCTTTTTATGTTAAATGGCTGACAATGCCACTAAGCATTGTGCCTTGTGTTATGAGCACAGCTAGATCTGAAGCTAAAATGCTGGGCCCCTGGGCAGCCAGTAATTTCATCCTAAACCCAAGCAGCTAAACAATAACGAATAATGTGTCTGTGGTTTGATCCGCTTTAAATGAAAGACTGGGATTGTTTACTCTACAATGGAATACCCAGCAAGATTCTAACTCTCTTTTCTTAACCAAATCCTCCCCTCTAGTTTTCTCTACTGTGGAAGAAAAACAACCAAGGGGGATCTTTTTTTTTTTTTCCTTCCAGGAGAGGGGTCTGGAAATAATTTTGAAATTTATTTTTAAACATTTGGTGGAACTAAGAAAGAGAGAAACTGGATAAATAGCAGCACAACTTATGTATTTATCTGAGTTTGTATGTCTTTTAATTTCTTGTGGCATATGTGAATATAGAAATTATGATGCCGTGACATTTTCTCTAGGATAAGTGAGTGGAGAAGCCCACCTGGCAGTGAGGGTGTTCTCAAAGACTCATATTGGAAGAAACAAAAGGCTTAGCATAGAAAGCTTTGTAGCAACACTCCACAGTGGCAAATCATTTATCTAACTCTAAGAATCAGAAGATGAAATTGGACCTAGGAGTAGATACCGTTGTCACACTTAGCCATATGTTTTTCTTCCAATATCTAATTTTAAATATATATATGTATGAATATGTATATACACACACTTCTGCTATTCTAGAAAAGTCTTCTTAACATGATCCCTTTTCATATTAAGCCCTAAGTTTTGGCAAAGACCTAAAATTGTGTCACTGTCAGAAGATATGCATAAATCTGAAAGCCACAGAAATGGACATGAAAATGCAATATTTACTTTATACATAAAGTATCTGTATAGTGGCTAGGAGCATGATTAAGGGTCAGATTTCATGCTTTGCCACTTATGGTTGTATAACCATTCACAAATTACATTGACCCCACTGTGTCTCAGTTTCCCTGTTTCTAAAATGAGAATGACGAGTAACTAAATCTTAAGGGTATTGTGAATATTAAATGTATTCATCAATATCAAGAACTCAGAGCAGTGTCTGGCACGTAACAAACATCATATCAGTGTTTGCTCTTGTGGTGGTGACTGAGATCGTGGCAATTTAGTTATTATTTTATGATAATTTGATTTTTTTTCTAATTCAATTCACATGGCTTGTATTTTTTAAATTCTTAATTTAGAATTAATTTAGATTTCTTAATTTAGAATGTCCCTTCTGGTACATTGTTTTTCTTTGTCCTTATCATTTTTGATGGTTTTACTGCTTGCAGGTAAAGTGGGGAGTGGTAAGTTTTAAGAAAATGCTGGACTAATGTTGCTGGAAAAGTAGACAAAAACTGCATTTTTTAAAAGTTTCTGAAAAAAAAGTTTCTGCTGTTTATTTCTGAGATTTGCTTTCAAGAAGAATGTTGTTGTACCTGATCATTGATCCAATAGGTATCCTTGAACACAACTGAACAGGTCCTTGAAGCTGGAGATCTTCTGAGTGGAAGCCAGGGAGCCAAGATTCCTACAACCTTTAGAGAGGAAAGTGAATGCCACTGGACCCTGAAGTATATTCCCATTTCCTCATAGTAAAACTTTTTCATTCTCCCTGCTTTTCTTCCTGATTTTTCCTCCCTCTCCATTTCAGCAATCCTTTGCATTCCCTCTAGAGCTTGTAGGAAAATCAAATGTTACCCCCATGTCACTCAGGGGTGGCAAGAAACTCAGCGCTGTGAGTTGGTGCTTCTAATACCTCTCATAGCTCTTTATTCCATTTCTAAAAATGATCACCATAGTCCAGTTTTTCTCTATTCTCACATCCCTCAATTTCAAAGAAGGGGTTTTAATCAACACTCCATCCTCATCTCCTAACTCAGTCCTTGAGTGGGAAGTTTGAGGAAAGACCATAAAAACAGATCTTTTACTAAGCTTCACAAATCCCTCCAGTTTCACTTCATCTCTTTCTTTTACTTGAAGAGCCCTTGTAGTATTTAGGAGGATGGAGGCAGGAAAGAAATGGTCGGCTCTGTCATCTAAATCTTTTCTTTCTCTCACATACCTTAAACTTTAGCTGTTGAACTTAGAACTCTAGCATTTAACGTCTTTATTATACATGATTGATCTGACAATTTTTTCTGAGGTGTAAGTCAGCCCATGTTGTCCAACTGTACTGCAAGTAGTTAGAAAGAAAAAAAATAACATGCTGGTTAGTGAATCACATTTTATTCTGCCACAAAGAATTGATACAGTCAACACACAGTAAAGTAGGAAAGAGATTTGTATACTTTTTTGCCTTTCACAGTAACATTTATAACAAATGTCCTAAATCTCCAGAAATAGTTATCTCAAATATAATTCAAAGATCTATATAAGTTTTGCCCAACTTTAAAATCTTGGTATAGATATTCATCTTATAGACAGAATATCATATAAAAATAATAATACCAACAAAAATGACAATGGTGGCACAGTTTTGATCATAATTTGTAGACTGAAATCTATGTTGGGTACTTTATCTCTGTTTTTCATTCATTTCAATTTATTTATATGAATCTGTTCTAGGTGTCAGTCACTCTACTAACAGTGACTGAGCTGGAGATAGAACAAGAGATAGAACATTCTTAGTAGAAAAGATGCTACTTCACTCATTCTCTCTGCAGCCCTAAATGTGGCCATTAATATTTTCATCTTATTGATAAAGAAAGCTCAGTGGTGTTAGGCAATTTGCCTAAGTTTACACAGGTAAGGAGTAGAAGAGCTAGAATTCGGACAAAGTTCTGTGTGACTCCAAAGCTCTTTCCAATAATACATACTACCTCTCATTAGAAAAGCCAGATTCTTCATCCTTAGTCAGATCATAAAAGAAATCATTTACTCTGACTCTTCTTAACCTAGGTCAGAATTATTTCCTATAAATTTTCCACATTAGGGATACATAATTTACTTACTTGCTTCTTTCATTCAGAAGTCATATCGATGAAAGGCTATCAGAAGTTACAAGTTACTGAAAGAATAGAAAACAGGAATGCCTCTTGGGAGTCAACAATTATTTTTACTTTCTTTCTCTAAACCTTTCTCACATTTTGAGTATCCTGAACAGGTCTGTGAGGAAGGTGAGTTTTAAATTAATTTTCTTCTGGCAGGTTGTATCTGTGATAAATTGAAGAACCCCACAAAACCATCCACAATGCTAGGTGTTTAATAGCTTAGTCACTTCAATGCCCCATTGGGGTCACTTTGAGTTCTTTTTTTCTTCACTTCCATCAACAATAACATGGAGTCTTAACAAGACTTGGAAATAATTTTGATATCAAAAACAAAGAGACAGCTCTACTTTTAATAAGCTTTAATATCAGGATATCAGTAGCACCCTTAATGCTATGGCCAGAAACAACAATTTTATTATTCTTTCCTTTGAAACTGGTAAATTGGTTCTGGCTAAGGGCAGTGTTTTTAGTGCATGCTTGCACACACACACACACACAGGCAAAGAAAAATAAATAAGTTATTTAAAGCTATATTAAAAATTCTAATAGACAAGAAATTTCATATAGCTGTTGACACTGAGTGCTGAGTCCTGGATATTTGCCAGGTGCAAAAAGTCATTTTAGTGTATATGTGTGGGTAAGAGAAAGAGATACTGAGACTAAGAATATTTGGGTTTGGGTTCACTTTAATTGTGCCAATTGAACAGTCTCACTAACTTAAACAAGTCAGATTATTGATATATAGTAGGCAGTGATCATTTATATAGTAATCCTATCTATAATTAAGATCTTCAGCAAAACAAACCGCTATAATAGCTTTTTAAAAATGTTACAATACTTTTAATGTTATGAGGTACTATTTTTTAAAAAATACTATTGTACTTTATCAATTTTTTCTAGCTTTATTAAAGTATAATTTAAAAATGAAAATTTTGCATATTTAAGGCAGTAATGTGATGTCTTGATATACATACACATTGTAAATTGGTTAAAACAATCAAGCTATTTAATAAGTAGATCACCTCACATAGTTACCTTTTTGTGTAGTAAGAACATATACCTATTCTCTTAACAATTTTCAAGTGCACAATAAATATCATCAACTATTGTTACCATGCTGTATTTTAGACTTTTAGAACTATTACATCTTGCATAACTGAGACTTTGCACCCTTTGACCAACATCACTCCATTTATATACCCCTTTCCTCCAGTCCCTGGCAAACATCATTTTGCTTTCTGTTTTACAAAATTTGACTTTTATCGGGTACACATAAGTGAAATCATGCGATAGTATTCACCATGATCAAGAGAGATTTATGGATGCAAGTATATTTAACATATGCTAATCAGTAAATGTGATATACTATTTTAATGGGATAAATTATCATCTCAATATGACTACAAAAAGCATTGAACAATTTTTAATGTTCATTCATAATAAAACTCTCAACAAATTAGGTATAAAAATAATATGCTTCAACATAATAAAAGCCATATATGACAAGCCCATAGCTAGCATCATACTCAGCAGTGAATAGCTTAAAGTTAGTCTTCTAAGGTCAGGAAACAGACAAGGATGTTTATCTTGACTTTTTAATTCAACATAGTACTGGAAGTCCTAGACAGAGCAATAAAACAAGAAAAAGACATCTAAATCAGAAAAAATAAGAAAAAGAATTGTCTCTGTTTGCAGATGACTTATTCTTATACATGGAAAATCCTAAAGAAACTACCAAAAAAACCTTTTAGAACTAATCAAATAATTCAGTAGAGTTGCAGGATTCCAAACTATATACAGAAATCAGCTATCTCTCTATAAACTTGCAATAAAATCTCAAAAATAGAAATTAACAAATCCATAAAAAGAAAAAAAGAAAATATTTAGTAAAAAACTTAACCAACATTGATGAGAGAAATTAAAGACACAAATAAATGGAAAGATATCCTGTGTTCATGGACTGGAAAAAGTAATATTGCTAAAATATACATACTTTTCAAAATGAAGTAGAGATTCAGTGGCATTCCTATTAAAATTGTAATAGTGTTTTTATAGAAATAAAAAAAATTCCTAAAATTCATAAGGACACACACACACACACACACACACACAATAACCAAATAAATCTCAAGCAAGAAAAGAATATCTGGCCAGGCTCGGTGGCTCAGCCTGTAATCCCGCGCTTTGGGAGGTCGAGGTGCGTGGATTGCCTGAGCCCACAGGTTCAAGACCAGCCTGGATAACTTGGCGAGACCTCATTTCTACAATAAATCAAAAAATTAGCCAGGCGTGGTAGCACGAGCCTGTAGTTCCAGCTACTTGGAAGGCTGAGGCGGAAGGATTGTCGGAGCCCAGCAGATCGAGACTGTGGTGGCTGCGAGCGTGCCACTGCACTCCAGTCTGGGCAACAGAGTGAGACTCAACTCAAAAAAAAAAAAAAGAAAAAAAAGGTAAAGAATATCTGATGGCATCGTGCTATTTGATTTCAAAATACGCCACCAAAGTATCATAATCAAAACAGTATGATGCTGGCATAAAAATAGACACATAGTTTTTCCAGGGGAACTGAATAGAGAGAGCCCGGAAAAATATCAACATATTTATGTTCAACTGATCTTTGACAAAGTTGCCAAGAGGATACAAGAGAAACAATTGTTGCTTCAATATATGTTGTTGGAAAAACCAAATAACCACATAGAAATCTGCAAAGTAAAATAATAAAACTAGGGGGTGGGGCAAGATGGTGATGAAACTAGTCAGAGTGTGAGAGTCTCTGTATGAGTGAATTTGCATAAAGACTAATCTGTGTCTATCTGTGTGTGCAAGTGGGTGAGCAAATGTCCAATTGAGAGGAGACATAGGATTAAGCACCCAAGTGTTCCCTGCAGAAGCAGCCACAATTTTCCACTGCTCTGAATCCAGCACCTGCCATGCACAGAAGTATCCACAATACCCACGTTACCTCTCAGGAAAAGACAGCAGAGATCAGCAGTCTCTTGACACCTAGTATCCAGCTCATGTCACCATCTGTGGCACCAGTTGAGTACCAATAGCAGAGACTGTGGAGAACATGTGGGGAAGAAATATAAAACTGAGTCCTACTAGAAGGTAAGATGCTGGTGGATGTCATTTAGATGCCATTTTCTCTGTTCCAAGCCCAGTAGGTATCTGCTCTGGCTCCCTTGATTATGGGCAGCCTGAATCCAGTGATCTCTACATCCTTCTGGGATCACCATCATTTGCCCAAAGAGGATACTCTGAGTGCACCATACCAGAGAGGCAGACTCCTCAATCCCCACACACTGGATCAAGCACAGACACATGTAGTCAGAGTGGGAGACCTAGCAGTGGCTAAGCTGAGGGGAGCATACATATGCCCCCATCACATGGACAGAATGTAAGGATGTAGGAAGTGGGTTGCAAGGGTCATAAACACAGGTGCTATAATCTGCAGATAGCTTCTGAACTACAGCTCCCCTCATTATACCTTAATCAAATCTCAAAATTGCAAAAAGATAACACAGCCCCTACCCAAACTCTGGCTTCAAAACTCAACAAATCCAGAGGATCCACATAAGGAAGAATAAAAGATTGAGTAAACAGAAGTGAAATCTACACCCCCATCACTGAGCAATGGAATTAAGAAGGGGGGAGTGGGGGAGAAGGGTGGGGAAACCACCACAAATGAAGAAGAACCAAAGGAAGAACACAGGTATCCTCCAGACTCCTGGGATGACAGCACCTGAGAATACAGACTTCAGAACTCAAATAATGAAGAAGTCCCCAGAATGACTGGTCTCAAACCACAAACCCAGATATCAAGATATTAATAGAGAGAATGAATAAAAATGAGGAGAGAGAAGAGGAAAGAATGAAGAAGTTGATAACTGACATGATATCAATAAGGAATACAGTAAACAAAATAAATAACAAACTAACAAGTATGGAAAGCAGAATTAACCAAGCAGAAGAAAGAATCTCAGAGCTTGAGGACCAAAATATGAAACTAACCAAACTGTTAAAAACATAGAAGAAAAGCTTTAAAAGATGGAGAAAAGCCTCCAAGAGAAGTGCAATTGTATGAAGAAGCCAAAATTATACCTGATTTGCATTTCTGAGGCAGATATGGAGACAGAGATCACCCTGGAACAAATATTCCATGAAATTATCCAAGAAAGCATTCCTCATCTTATCAGAGACATGACCACTTAAACACAGGAGCTTCAGAGAATCTCTGCAAGAAATCAAATGAGAAGACCAACTCCTAAACATATAGTAATTTGTTTATACAAATTATTTTTAAAAATCCAAAGGCAGCAAGAAAGGAGGGTCAGACTATCTACTGGGGAAAACAATTAGAATAGCAGCAGACATATGTACAGAAACACTACAGACTAAAAGAGACTGGAGTCCAGTCTTCAAAGTTCTCAAGGATAAACAATTCCAACCAAGAACTTCCTATCTAGCTAAGCTAACCTTCATCAGTAAACGGGAATTAAAATCTTTCCCAGACACTCGATCCCTAAGAGTTTATGCTGCCTCCAAACCAGCTCTATGAGAGTTGTTTAACAAGGTATTAACCATAGAAGAAAGAAAAGATTGATCACGTTCTTCCCAAGAAACTAGGAAAACAGAAAATCAACACAGCATACATCTTGACTGCAAAATTGAAAACACACACATATACAAACCAAAAAATCAAAAGACAGCCAACCAACCAACCAACAACAACAACAACAGCAACAAATAACTCTAAAAGCCTTATGACAAGGAGAAACTCTCACATCACAATAACCAGCCTGAACATGAATGGGCTAAATGCACTATTGAAAAGACATAGAATGGCAAACTGAATAAAAATACACAACTCTACAATTTTCTGTCTCTAGGAAACACATCTCAAGGCAAAGGATGCTTACAGACTTAAAGTTAGAAGGATGGAAAACACATTTTCAGGTGAATGGGTCAAAAAAGATGGCAGGAGTCATGATAACATCAGACAAAACAACCTTTAAGGTATCAGACATTTAAAAACATGCAGAGGGACACTACATGATAAAATGTTCAATCAACAAGAAATATACATCCTAAACATATATGCACTCAACACAGGAGCACAAGCTTTCATAAAGCAGCTACTGAGAAAATTTTAAAAAGGTATTGACTAACACTATCATGGCTGGGGACCTAAATACTCCACTAACAACCCTAGCTAGATCATCGAGGTAGAAAATCAAGAAGGAGATCCAAACCTCAATGGGATGCTTAACCAAATGAACTTAATAGATACCTACAGAACACTCCACCTGACAACCACAGAATGTATTCCATGATCAATCGATTCTCAGCCATAAATCAAGCATAAACAAATTTCACAATATTGAAATACTTCTCAATCTTGCCATGCACCTCCTTAGAGCACAGTGGAATAAAAATAAATATCACCACCATCAAAATTCCTCCAAAAACCACAAAGATATGGACACCAAACAGCATGATGGTGACAAACTACTGGGTCAACACAGAAATTAAAACATTCCTGAAAACAGAAAAAAAACTTACCAAAACCTTCCTTCTAAAAAAGAAATAAAGTATTCCAGACAATCAAGAAAGAGGAAATTCTCCCCCAATCATTTTATAAAGCTAACATTACACTGATACCCAAACCAGGTAAAGATCCAACAGA
>CAUYQG010073278.1:0-16530 GCA_963574415.1 Tarsius wallacei | reverse complement strand
GGTATACAAATATGCTTCACTCAGGCAGCCTTGTTGATAAGAGGTATCTCCCCATCCCCAGACAGATATTGACTACCATTAATCCCATCTCCCTTCCCCTCCCCTCCCATAGTTTCCCACCACTGTCAGTCATTTTCTTATAGCAATACGTTGGATGTTCAAGGTTCACTATATGAGTGAGAACATGTGATACTCAGATCTTTGTTTCTGTGAGAGCTCACTCAGTATTATAGATTCTAGTTCCATCCAGGTTGCTGTGAAATTCATGATTTTGTTCTTTTTTATGGCTGCATAGTATTCCATCATGTATATGTACCGCATTTTTTTAATCCAGTCCTCTTTTGATGGACAGCATGGTTGCTTCCAGGTTCTTGCTATGGTGAACAATGCTGCAATAAACATACATGTGGAGGTATCTTTTTTATAGAGTGATTTGAATTCTTCAGGGTATATTCCCAGTAGGGGGATTGTGGGGTCACATGGGAGGTCAATATTTTGTGCTTTTAGGAATCGCCATACTGTTTTCCAAAGAGGTTGTGTCATATTTACACTTTGCAAATATTTTTCCCATTCTGTGGGTTGTTGCTACTCTCTTGATGGTTTATTTTGCTGTGTAAAAGCTTTTCAGTTTGGTGAGGTCCCACTTGTCTATATTAGCTTTTATGACATTCATTTTTGAGGACTTGGTGAAGAATTCATTGCCTACTCTGATGTGCATAAAGGTCTTTCCTACATTCTCTTCTCGGATTCTTAAAGTTTGGTATATGGTGACAGGTTGGGGTCCAGTTTCATTCTTTTGCATGAGGTCGGCCAGTTTCCCCAGAACCATTTGCTAAATATGGTCTCCTTGTCTCAGTGATTGTTATTGGCGGCTTTGTCAGAGATGAGTTTGATTGAGAGACCATGTATTTGCTTCTGGAATCTCTGTTCTGTTCCATTGGTTTATGTGCCTATTCTTGTACCAATACCAGGCTGTTCTGGTTACTGTACCCTTGTAATAAAGTTTAAAATCTGAAAGTGTGATATCTCCTACTTTGTTCCTTTTGCTGAGGGTTGTTTCGGCTAATTGTGCTCTTTTTCTTTTTTTGTTTCCATATGGATTTCTGTATGGATTCCAGGTCTGAGTAAAATGATGTTGGTAATTTGATAGGTATTGCATTGAATCTGTAGATTGCCTTGAGTAGGATATACATCTTGACAATATTTATTCTTTTAATTCATGAGCATGGATTATTTTTCCATTTGTTTGTGTCATCCTTAATATCTTTGAGCAGCATTTTGTAGTTCTTGTTGCAAAGGTCTTTCACTTCTCTGATTAGGTGAATGCCAAGGTACTTCACTTTTTCTGTGGCTATTATGAAAGGGATTTATTAAAATTTTGTTTTCTGCCTGCTTATTGCTGGTTTATAGAAATGCTACTGTCTTTTGTATACTGATTTTGTAGCCTGAGACTTTACCAAAGTCATTTATCAGTGCTAGAAAGCTTTTGACAGACTCCGTCAGGTTTTCAAGGTATAGAATCATATTGCCCACAAAGCGGGCTAACTTAACTTCCTCTTCCTATTTGGATACCTCTGATTTCCTTCTCCTTCCTGATTGCTCTGGCTAGGACTTCTGGCACTATGTTGAATAGGAGGGATGAGAGTGGGCATCATTGTCTTTTCATTCTTAGGGGGAATACTTCCAGCTTCTGTCCATTGAGCAAAATGTTGGCTGTGGGTTTGTTTGCTATAGATGGCTCCTACTGTTTTAAGGGATGCTCCTTCTATGCCTAGATGCTCAAGGGTTTTTATCAAGAAGGGATCCTAGATTTTGTTGAATGCATTTTCTGCATCTAATGAATAATTATTTGGTTCTTGGTTTTACATCTGTTAATGTGCTAAACTATGTTTACGATCTTGTGAATATTGAACCAGCCCTGCATTCCAGGAATGAAGCCCACCTAGTCATAGTGGATGATCCTTGTGATGCACTGTTGGATCTGATCTGCTAGAATCTTGCTGGGAATTTTTGCATCTATGTTCATCAAGAAGATGGGCCTATAATTCTCTTTCTTTGTTGGGTTTTTACCAGGTTTTAACATCAGTATGATGTTAGCTTGATAAAATGAGTTGGGAGAATTCCATCATTCTCTATGGCCTGGAATACTTTCAATAGAATTGGGATCAGCTCCTTCTTGTATATCTTGTAGAATTCAACTGGGAAGTCATCTGGTCCAGGGCTTTTTTTGGTGGGGAGATTTCTTATGATTGAATCAATTTCCTGGATTGCTACAGGTCTGTTTAGAATTTTTAACTTCTTCTTGTTTCAATCTTGAGAGGTTGTGTTATGTCAGAAATTCCTCCATTTCCTTTAAGTTTTCTAATTTATTTGCATACAGGTGATCAGTTATCTCTGATAATTTTTTGAATTTTCTCAGGGTCAATTGTGACTTTGCCCTTACATTTTTAATTGAATTTATTTGTACTTTTATTTTTAGTCAATCTGGTCAGGGGCCCTGTCAATTTTATTTATCCTTTCAAAGAACCAGATTTTTGTCTTGTTGATCTTTTCTATGATATTTTTATCTTCTCTATCCTGTAATTGTGATTTTATCTTGATGGTCTGAATTCTTCTGCTGAAGTTAGGATTTTGATGATCTTGACTTTCCAGCTTCTTTAGGAGTGACATTAGGCTGTTTACTTGGGACCTTTCTGTTTTCTTGATATGTGCATGCAATACTATGGATTTTCACCATAACACTGTTTTCATGGCATCCTAAAGCTTCTGATAAGATGTCTCTTTGTTTTTGTTTGTTTTCAGGAAACTTTTTATTTCTGTCATGATTTCCTTGTTGTCCCAGAAGTCATTCAGTAGCATATTGTCTAGTGTCCATGTCTTTGTGTGCTTTGGGGACTCTTTTTGGTGGTGATATTTATTTTTATTGTACCGTGATTTGAGAAGATGAATGGTATTATTTCAATCTTTTGAAATTTGTTCACACTTGATTTATGTTTGAGAATGTGATTGATGTTGAAGTATGTTTCATGTGCTGATGAGTAGAATGTATAATCTGTAGATGTTGGGTGAAGTGTTCTGTAGATGTTTATTAAATCCATTTCCAAGTGTCAAGTTAAGGTTCTGGATCTCCTTGTTGGCTTTTTGCCTCAGTGATAAATATAAAGTTGTTAGTGGGATATTTTGGTCCCCAGCTATGGCTGTGTGAGAGTCAATGTCCTCTCTTAGTTTACTTAAGAGTTGTTTTTATAAAACCTGGTGCTCCTGTGTTGAGAGCATGTTTAAGATGGGTATTTCTTGCTGGTGGATTGAGCCCATTATCATTATGTAGCGCCTTTCTGTGTCCTTTTTAACTTTGGATGGTTTTAAGTCTGCTTAGTGTTATGCCATAATAGCTACCCCTTGCTATTTTCTGTTTTCCATTTGCCTTAAAGATCATTTTCCAGCCCCCAACTTTGAGCCTGTGGGTGTCCTTTGCAGTGAGATGAGTGTCCTGGAGGCAGCAGACTATTGGATCATGTTTCTTTACCCAATTTGCCACTCTATGTCTCTCCAGTGGTGCATTTAGTCTATTCACGTTCAAATTGATTATTGAAATATGAGAGTTTATTCCTGTCATAGGACTCTTAGGGAGTTGCTTTGTTTCCCTTTTAGTTTTGTATTTCTATATGCATGTATTTTCATTTTTGTGAGTGCTCTGTATGCGCTGTTAACTGTGCTTGCCTGTATTTTTGTGATGGGTATGACCATTCTTTTTCTTTTTTTCTGTGTTTAACATCCTTTTAAGGGTCTCCTGAAGTGTTGATCTTGAGGCAGCATATTATCTTAGGGATTGGATGTCTGGGAAGGAATTTAATTCTCCATGGCTGATGAAGCTTAGCTTAGCAGAATAGGAAATTCTTGGCTGGACTTGCTTATCTTTAAGAACATTAAAAACTGGACTCTAGTCCCTTCTGGCTTGTAATGTTTCTGCAGGTAAGTCTGAATCAATTCTGATGTCTTCTATGCCATTTAGTATTTTTTCTTTCATGCTTACTTTGCAGAGGCAGATTACTATGTCTTAGAGATGATCTTCTCATGTGACTCCCTGCAGCAGTTCTCTGAATCTCTTGTGCTTGAATGATCACCTCTCTAGTGAGATGTGGAAAGTTTCCTTGGATGATCTCATGGAATGCTTGTTCCATGGTGTTCTCAGTTTCCCATTCTGCTTCAGGGGTATCAATTAGGCATAAATTTGGCTTCTTGACATAGTTCCACCTCTCTCAGAGGCTTTGCTACTTCTTTTTGAACCTTTTTCTATGTTGTTGACAGACTGGGTTAAATCCGTATTTTGGTTTGCAAGCTCTGAGATCCTTTCCTCTGCCTGTTTGGTTCTACTCCCTATACTTGTTATTGTATTTTTAATTTCCAGGATAAAGTTTTTCATTTCCATTATTTTCCTCTTTTTTTTTTTTTTCCTCTTTTAACTTTTATTTAAAATTATGGGGTACAATTCAGGGCTAGGTATACAAATATTCACCATACAGTTACCCTTATCCATGAGGTGTGCCCCCCCTTCCCCAGGCAGATATCAACTACTGTCAATCGCACCTCCCCAACCCCTACTCCCCTCCCTGCAGTTTCCCATCAATTTCAATCCTTTTCTTATAGTAATATGGTAGTTGCTCAAGGTCCACTTATGAGTGAGAACATGTGATACTCAGCTCTTTGTTTCTATGAGAGATCACTCAGTATTATAAACTCTAATTCCGTTCAGGTTGTTGCGAAGTTCATTATTTTGTTCTTCTTTATGGCTGTGTAGTATTCCACTGTGTATATGTACCACATTTTAAAAATCCAGTCCTCTTTTGATGGGCAGCATTATTTGTTCCATGTTCTTGCTATTGTGTACAATGCTGCAATAAACATACATGTACATGTATCCTTTTTATAAAGTGACCTGAGTTCTTCCGGGTATATTCCCAGTAGGAGGATTGTGGGGTCATATGGAAGGTCAGTTTTTAGTAATCACCACACTGATTTCCACAGAAGCTGAACTAGTTTGCACTCCCATGCTCATGAATTAGAAGAATCAACATTGCTAAGATGTCCATTTTACCTAAGGCAATCTACAGATTTAATGCAATACCCATCAAATTACCAGCAACATAGAAAAAAACAATACAGGAATTCTTATGGAAGCATAAACGACCAAGAATAGCCAAAACAATCCTCAGCAAAACAACAACAACAACAACAACAACAACAAAAACAAAACAGGATGTTTCACACTTCCAGACTTTAAACTATATTATAAAGCTACAATAATCAAAACAGCCTGGCATTGGTACAAGAACAGGCATATAGAACAATGGGACAGGATAGAGATTTCAGAAGAACAACCTCAATTTCTCAACATACACATCTTCAACAAAGCCTCTGCCATCAACCAATGGAGAGAGGAGAACCCATTCAGTAAATGGTATGGGGAAAACTGGCTGACCACATGCAAAAGATTAAAACAACACCACTACCTATCACCATACACAAAAATCAACTCTAAATGGATCTAAGACCTAAATGCAAAACTTCAAACTATAAGAACCTTGGAAATTGCAGGAGACACCCTTATGGAAATTGGAACTGGCAACCAATACCTGATCAAAACTCCAAGTACCCATGCCATATCAGACTACATAATCTGTCTTCTTGTGTGTGTGTGTGTGTGAGAAAGCAGGATTTATTGAGAGGACGGAAAAGCTCTCACAGTGGGAGGAAACGCAAGGGGGTTGCCACAAAATCTATCTTCTAATGTTGTGCCAAAAGTCTCACAGTGGTGCTGGTTCAACAGGACAAGACTACTGGAGCCTTACCATATAATAAGATCTCTAAGTTAGAAGCCTTTGCTTATAAGCAGTTCAACCTAAGAGATAACTGAAATTTTGAACAGCATTTGATGTTACACCCATACTTTTGCAACAAAGAAAGTTATTTCTTAATAGTAAGACTTTTTTAACACAAAAAGAATAGGCTGTTGATTCTGTTGTGTGATTCCTAGAGTTTCAATATTCATTTTCTCCCAACTCTAATCCTTTGCTGATGTCTAAACTGTCACATTTTAAAATAGGGCTAGAAATATTAGCCTCCATGATGAAGTATGAATGATTAATATAAGGTCAGATATTTTGGTGGGCAAGATAGTGGTATGGAGGGAAGAAAAAGAGAGAATTTCTCTGTGAAGAGTAGAGACTATACAACAGTATCATTCTTGTTAGACAGTTTTCATAAAGGATCCCACTACATTCTTCACTCTCTGGTACCTTAATGTCACTTATACAATCTGAATTCATGAACAAAACTTTAGTTATATATTTTATAATTTCTGGATTTACATTTTTCTAATATATTTCAAATAAAGCAGAGACAGTGCCCTCTATGTTTCTATATTCTTCTTACCACTATGGGATAAAGCTTCTTTTTAAAAATTCTTGGTGAATGATTTCCTGATAAAATAAACAAACCACAAGTTTTAAAAATGTGAAAACCAGAAGCTAATTTAGACACTTACACACACCCATCGTGTAAATATACTACCCCCTCAAACATGTATTTCAAAATTTGAAAAAGTTAAGCAACTTGACCAAGGTCACACTACTAGTTGGTAGCCACGCTAAGAACTCAGGTTTTCTCTCAATCCAGTATCCTCTGTTACATCATAAGCTATCTCACAGACCCTAACAAATTAGTCCTCAGAAATATTATATGTTTTCTATTGTCTTCATTTTTCTTTAAAATTTGGCACACAATTTTTGTTCACTGAACAATCTAAATTTATACTTTTCATTGTTCAAGGGAATTATACCTAGAACTATCAACAAAAATGACAGGGATATCTATCCAAATGCTCATTCATCCATCCCATACCTTACTGCAGTTATTTACATAACACAGTGATGCTGTGAGCAAACATGAAGAGAAAAAGAGAAAGAGGAGAGGACAAAAAAGACATCGAGGATTTTTATGATCCATTTTCCTTACCATGTGCAGTACCCAATAAGCATTTTGTATACCGTAGGTGTATCTATCACACTCTATGTGATGACTTGATGATACTGCATTAGCCATTATCAATAGAGCCATTACAAAAGACTAACTACCCAAATTTCTGCTGAGAGGCACACATTGGAGCATTAACAACTAGTGGCATGTGATTTAGAAATCTGCAGCAGTTTATTAGACATTATTATACTTATAGAAATCAGTTCTTGCTAAATAGACAAATTAATTCTCAGAATGAGTGTCTGTAATGCAAATATTCTTAAACTAATGTCTTGTCCCAAATTGTCAATAGAAAGAAACCTAGAGCATGGTTCTGCCTTTGTTAAATTAACACCTTTCCAAACACACAAACATACTCACATATACAAGCACATACAAACATACACAGAAACACACACTTTCAAAGGTTTAGAAATAGAATTCGACTGCTAGCTAGTATTGAACTCAAAAACGCAGTCCTCAGAAGGCTAGATCTTTCTTTCTTTTGTATCCTCTTAGAACACCAATTAAGTGACTGAGCACATAGTCGGTGCTCTGCAAAATGACTGAAGTATTGATTGATTTTTTTTTTAACTGTCACCAACTCTGCAGATTCTGTTTTATAGCCAGAGAGAAATTCTATGGTCATCAAATGGTGATCAATTTCTTCAAGGAAGTGAGTTAGATCCTAAAGAAAGGAAGGCAATTTGGCAGTTACAGGATTTTAGGCTTCTATTCTCTTTTTTTCAGACATTGTGTAAGGTGGTAGAGTTGAAGGGAATGGGAATTCTATTTCCTTAGTGATAATTGTATTTCTGTTCCATAAATCAGAGAGGAAGTAAGCCAGCTTCTCTGACACTCCTCCTTCTAATATCTACTACAATACCATTCCTCTACCCAAATATATCCACACTAGGGTCCAAGCCGGTCTTTAATCTAGGGAACCAGAACAAAAACTTTCTGAGTCTTTGAACCAAGACTCACATGTGAAGTCAAAAATTGGTGCCTCTCAAAGACAGATTCTTGTTCCCTTTTCTCTCCTTGCTGGAAGGAAGGAAAATGAGAGAGGGAAAACAAATGAGAAAGGGAAAACACATGTCATATGTAGCTGATCTGAAGCAGAAGTTTCCATGGTTTAGAGCATGTGGGTTATTTTAAATAGCTATGGTGTACAACAAAAGAATTGTAGAAATGAGATGGGAATTTTAAATATTTTTTCAGTGAGTCATAAATTAGGTCTCCTTTAACATCCTCCAAGACATGTAAATAAATAATAAATACCCTTTTAATTTTTTCTGGTGGCTGAGTTGCTTTTTGAGTACAGTATTGAAGAAAGACTTACCATGTGATTCCTAAATTTACAGTTATTTATCCATAAAGATTTAAGGGCAGACCTGTGTAAGCCCTCTGCCCCTACGTCTTACATGGGACTGGCATCTTAACTGCATGGTTACTGGAAAATATTTGGTGGACCCCGTAGTTGAATACTACCAATGGTGAGATTTTCTATTAGCAGAAAAATTTGTTTTGCTACAACTCACAGTCATTAGTTCTAATGATGTTCTCAGAAGATAACACAGAAAAATTCCACACCCTTCTCCCTGTCTTCTACTAACCAACAGCGTCCCGAAGTATCTAAGTGTGTTCTCTTTCACTCTGAATATCACTGTTTCTTTCAATAACCCTTATGACATATTTCTAACACATTTTAAAATGACTTTTCCTGCCATTTAAACATATTTTATGTTGTCAATATCATACCTGAACTGTGACCCCATAACTGAATATAACACTCCATTTTGTAGTCTGATAAGTGTGAGTGCAAGGGCTCTATAGAATTTTATTTTACATTTTATTTTATTTTCTTGGCATTCTACCTCACTTCTTCCCTCGCATGTTGTTAGCTCTGTTCAAATAGCTTTCCATGTCCTGAAATGAAGCTTGTGCACTCACTCTAATCTGCACCCTATTAGAGGCAGTGTTCATCATCAGGATGATAATTAGCACTGGAGCCTGACCTAAATGTGTTTGGTTCCCAGCTTGACCATTCACAACTAAGAGACTTTGAGAACGTTCATTGGTGGTTTTTTTGTTTGTTTGTTTGTTTTGAGTTGGAGTCTCACTCTGTCGCTCAGACTGGAGTGCAGTGGCCGCTCCCGGCCACCGCAGCCTCGACCTGCTGGGGTCCGGCGATCCTTCCGCCTCAGCCTTCCGAGTAGCTGGAACTACAGGCGCGCGCTACCACGCCCGGCTGATTTTTTGATTTATTGTAGAGATGAGGTCTCGCCAAGTTGCCCAGGTGGGTCTCGAACCCGCGGGCTCAGGCAATTCACTCACCTCAGCCTCCCAAGGCGCAGGATTATAGGCTGAGCCACCGAGCCCGGCTACTAGTGCTATTGTAAAGATGAATGCTTAAATTAGAGTGAGAGAGCTGAGTGTTTTCTTTCATACAAAATTGAAGAAAATATTCAATTAAAAAGCCATGAATGCTTTCATGATGTCATAGGAACTAGATAAAGTCATGAGTAAGTAAACAAAATAATTCCTAATATCATCACTCCTTGAAAATTACTGTTATATGTTGTTTTTCAAATGATCCATTCCCCCAAATCTCTTCTCTCCTTTTCTACCTCCTCCTCCACCTCCTTGTCCCTTTCCTTCTACAGTCTCCTTTCTTTCCTCTCCCCCTCTCCATTCTCTCTTCCCCTTCCCCTTCCCTCCCTCCTTTTTATTCTGTGGTGTTTGTTATACACGTATAAATCCATGTAAATATTCAGATTTTCTACATAGATGTATGAACAGTTTCCACTTTGCAGAATCATGTCATTACTTATCTAAAACACGATAGGCATTTTGTTGTAAAGATATTCAGTAATTTATTAATCTGTTCCCAACTAGTGGATTGCCCAGTTAATTTCATTTTATCCCAATATTGTAAAGTTACTGCAAAAAAAAAAAAAATGTAGTACCTACTGTGTGAGAAACACTGCTGTATGCACTAGAGATAAACAGTGAATGAAATAAATTATCCTGGCTCTCATTAGGAAGACAGGAAGTAAGCCAATAAATAAAAAGTATTGCAGATGATATGTGCTATGAACAGTGGAAACAAGGAAAGGATGATGAGTGAGTTCTTTCTGAATGGAGCTCAAGGGAGACTGGAACTATTAACATGACCCTAGTTTTTAATCTATTTTTTTTTTTTTTCATTTGGGAGTTTTATATTTTTGAAATTGAAAACATTTTTTCCTTTATTTGTTTTTGACCTCACAAAAAAGAGTAATTTCAGAAAGTTTCTGTGGCTTATATAAATAAAACACATCTCATGAATAATCTACATTTCTATAAAGAAAAAAACAGACTAGAATCTTACATAAAAGTGGTAAATTTGTAAATAGAAATATGTCAATGTATTGTAAGGTGATAGTTCGTATCTCCTCCCATTCCCACTACCACCAGTAGACAGAAAACTCCCTAGGAGTCCCAAAAATTATTTGTTGAACAAATTAGTTGCTAATCAGCATCAATATGTTTGTGCTTTATAATTACAGGCTACAAAACATACAAATGAATATATTTTAAGTAAAAATTCTTAGTAGTCAGATAATATTAACCATATGTTCTCTACATGACACTGCATCATGGGGAAGGGAACAGCCCCTAAGCTTATGTCTCCTCTTGTCTTCCTCTTCTCTTATCCCTAGGATCCTTCTTCAGGCAAGGAAGGTTTGATTTTTTTTTTTTTTACTTTACTTTGGGTCATAAATAATTCTTAAGCATCATATATCCTACTCCATAGCTTAGAGTAAAATCTGAGCTCAGTTTACCAATTTTTATTTTTTATTTTTATACTTAAAGGGAAACTTTACTAATTTAGAAAAGGCTTTTTTCTCTCAGGTATTTGGCTCTAGAAATTTAAAGCCAAGCTTTAAAGGACATTGTTTCTGAAGTTATTTTCAAGATTTGTTTTAAAAATAAAGTTTTATGTCAAGTCTTTATTTATCTTCACATTATGTGATCCCAGCTCTCTTTGAAACAAAAATTGCTTCTGGCTCAATAAGGTAAACAACTTATAAACAAGTACAAGAGGATAAAATAAGTATAGTAACATGTTTCAAAATATTTTCTCAATATCTGCACCTAACGAAGCAATTAAAAGTATAAAAGAGTCATAGTGAGGTAGGAATGTACAGGAAGATTTTCATTGTGTGGTTGTGTCTTAGACAAGGTCTTAAAAAGCATATTTTTTATCATAAAATGAAATGATAACAGCTAATTAAGGTGATATTCCAAATGACATTTTACTTTTTTTGTATCCATACTTTAAGGGACTAAGCAGCCTTGGTACATCTGAAGTGAATGTCACGCTATAAAATTAGGCTTGCATATTTATTTTTTACTTGTTTGCAGGAGAACAACATCATTCCAGGCAACTGGTTCATTCAATCCTTTAGATGAATTAGAAAAACCCACTACATCTTGTAGGCCAGGCATACGTAGCACTGAGTGACTGAGCTTAGTGAGTATATTCTCCGTTCATCCCGCTCAGCAGGTCCCAACTTAGGACCACTGGAGTGATTTTTTTCTAGGATTGTAACCAAGGTCTGTAGAAATAAATATTGTTCTCAAACTATAGTGCAATGACATGATAAAGTAAAACTCATTCAATGTAAATATCATCAGTTACAATTTACATTCCTTTTGAGATTGAAGTTGGATGAAGTTTTCATTTCTTTTAAATTATGCAGTGAGAAGGAACATTTAGTAGAAAAGTATTTTTCTTTGTATTTTGAAAAAAAAAGAACCATAATCTAATATAAATTTAAAAAAAGAATGACTAGCAAAATGAGCTTGTGCCCATTCCTTCTCTAGCAACTGTTAGGGAAGCTGGCAAAAACATTAATACAGCTTAGCTGACAATTTAAAAAAAAAAGTATTTGCTTATCATTAAATCAAGATATCTGGATCACCTAGAATCTGAGTTTTATAGTTCAAATTTAGATATGCTTTAGATTCTGTAGATTTAGAAGTGTTGTGTAGTGATTCCTCTTCATTTGTAGTTTTGTATGATCTCAGAATCCTGAACTATGACCTATACAGTCGGTTTAATTGGTTAAGTCTCTTAGCCCAGGCAGCGCTTCTATAGTATGTAAATTGACTCACACTTAAGTACCATAAATTTTATGATCATTTTTATCTCATAACAAAAACCTTTACTTGACCCAATTTATTCATTTTTAATGCTGGAAGTGGAGGAGCAGTTTTAAGTCCTTAGTCCTCAAATTCATTTTATTTGACTAAATGCCCATCTTATGGCTAAGTATGATTTAATGTTAGGATTTTTTAGGAGTATGAAATTATCCCCTCAAGCAAAATTAAGTTATCCACACTCCATCACTCATTTGAAATGATGTCTAATAGAATACCTGTGCATATTACAGGTCAGTCTATGCTCATGGAAGCCTTGGGGAAAATTTTGCAAAATATGAATCCAGGACTACTGAAATTTATATATACATTTATTTATGTATAATTAGATGCAGATTCTAAAATCCTGGAAATAAAGCTGATAATTTGTATTTATAGTATAATTCCCAAATGGTTCCAGAAATCTCATCCTTGGGGCCTCCATGGCAGGAAGTAGGGAAGGTTTTGCTGAAAGAGAGAGCTGGCTTTCTCACCTCCTAATTCCAATTTTGATCAGAGGAGATTCCTTTTTTGTCTAAATATAGTGACAAATATTTTTTTAGAACAAAACGTTTCTGAAGAAACACACAAAAAATTGCTCTCAGGCTATTGCGTTTAAAAAATAAAATCAGACTTATGTCTCATAGCGTATCTACAAATGTGAAGTAGTTTGAGAGAAAACTCTTTACCCTGAGTTGATCTAAAAACATGTAATTTCAAGACACCTATTTGCTTGTATATCATTTCCAATGTTTTGTATCAAACCATTTTGCATACATGATCTCTCACTTCTCTAGTCTAATCAAAATGACCTTTGTCTTTCTGTTGGATCAAAAACAAAACACACATACCAATCTCACGATTACTTTGAAATGATGGAGATTTAAAAATATCTGGGGTTTTAGGACTTGCTTACAGGTTGTTGAGAAACTAGTTATATGCACCATCTCATTCAGACCTACTAAGAAGATGAGAACACTAATACTTAAGTGTTTGAAAAGTCCCCAGATTCTACTTTTATTGTATAAACACTGATCATTGTCTTTCAATTGGAAATGAGTTATAGTCCCCTGTTGTTCCTGTGCCTACATTCTTATGTATATTATACAATTGTATGGACTTGACATCATTATAAACTAAAAGCCACATAAATAATGCAAACTGTCTATGTCTGCATGACATAATTCTGGGTATCATTTTTTATATGTAATACTGGATATGAATGTGGATAAAAGCTTCAGCAAAGAGAAAATATTATAATGTTTTTCGTTCTGTAATGATAGCAATTTTCTAAGCTTTAGTCCCTTAGATTTTAAATACCAGAATTATTGCCTTCTCAGTACCACTATGATAAGAAGATAAGCCGATATTTTATAGGCCAATTTAGAAGCCTTAACACTGTCCCAGCATAATTTCAAAAAGATCAAGATTTTTAAATCTAAAATAATGGTTAAACACTAGTTTTTAGAAACAGTTTTACTGCAGTAAAAATTAAGTGCAAACAGCCCAAATCTAAATTAACTGTCGTAATTTTATTTTAACTGTTTTAATACTTGTTGGCAAGTGGCATTCTTGCAATATTGCCATAGAACTGAATATAAAGCATAGCTATACCTCTAGACACACAAAAAATGCCCTTATTTTAGATTGTCTTTGAGTTAAGGACCTAATCTTTGCATTTTCATATACAATATTAATTTGTTGTGTTTAATTAGCAGAATTAAATAAGTTTAATTTTAATTTTATTCAAATATCACTGGATAAGTAATTTTTTTTTTTTTTGAGTTGGAGTCTCTCTCTGTAGACCAGACTGGAGTGCCGCTTCTGGCCACCGCAGCCTCGACCCGCTGGACTCCGGCGTTCCTTCCGCCTCAGCCTTCCAAGTAGCCAGAACTACAGGCACGCGCTACCACGCCCGCTATTTTTTTGATTTATTGTAGAGATGAGGTCTGGCCAAGTTGCCTAGGTGGGTCTCGAACCCTTGGGCTCAGGCAATCCACTCACCTCAGCCTTTTAAAGTGCAGGATTACAGGCTGAGCCACCGAGCCCGGCTGGATAAGTAATTTTTAAAAATTAACCACAGTGACTTGAAATACATGAAATTTAAGAGAAATCTCTGCTGAAAACAATACTTTTAAACCACACCTAAAATCACATATATATGTATACATAGAAAGAGTAGTTAGGTAGCATATTTGCTATAATATGCCTTTAAAAAGATGGTCATAATAAGGTATATGATACGAGGGGGGACCCCAAAAATCCAGAATCTGTTTATTATGTGTGTATTTATTATTACATGTTTAAACTTCAGTCACCCTCAAAGTACTCTCCATTTGATTCAATACACCTATTGAGATGCTTTTTCTACTGCTCAGTTTTTGAACTTGTCAACTTTGATGCCTTTCAATGTTTCTGCCAGTTTTTGTTTCACCTCTTCCACATTTGCAAAATGTTTCTTTGAGTACTTTTCTCTTTCAGGAAAACAAACAAACAAACAAAGGCACTTGGGGCAAGATTGAGTGAATAGAGAGGGTGGGGTACCAGGGTCAGCCATTTTTATCAAAAACTGATGAACACTCAGTACAGCGTGAGCAAGTGTACTGGTCAATCACTTATCAGGAAATGGGCAAATGAGTTAAAGAATCTCCAAAAAAAAAAAAAAAATCGTGGAAGCTGAACGCAGCCTCTCATCCAGGTCCAATGAGCTTTCTTTTTTTTTTTTAATTTTAATTTTTATTATAAAGATGTGGGGTACATTTCAGGTTTAGGTATACAAACATTGATCATGTAGATATCCTTGTTGATGAGGTATGTCCTTCCCTCCCCTAGCAGTTTCCCTCAACTGCCAGTCCCACCCACCCTCCCCGATAGTTTCCCAATACTGCCAATTGCTTTCTTTTAGCATTATAATTGTTCAAGGTCTGCTTATGAGTGAGAACATATGGAACTCTTCTTTGTTTCTGTGATAAAGCACTGAGTATGATCGACTCCAAATCCATCTAAGTTATTGCAGATTCCATATATTTGTCCTTTTTTATGGCTGCATAATATTCCATCATGTATATGTACCACATTTTTTTTAATCCAGTTCAACTTTGATGGGCAGCACAGTTGGTTCCATGTTTTTTCTATTGTGAATAGAGCTGCAACAAACATACGTGTGTAGGTATCTTTTTTGTAGAATGATTTGAGTTCCTCCGGGTATATTCCCAATAGGGAAATTGCTGGGTCATATGGAACGTCAATTTCTAGTTCTTTCAGGAATCGCCACACTGTCTTCCAAAGAGGCTGCACCAGTTTGCATTCCCACCAGCAGTGTAGAAGCGTTCCTTCTTCTTCACATCCTCGCCAGCATCTGTTGTTTGTTTTATAAACGATGGCCATTCTTACAGGGGTTAGGTGGTATCTCAGTGTGGTTTTGATTTGCATTTCTTGGATGATGAGTGAGGCTGAGCACTTTTTCATGTGTCTGTTGGCTGCCCGTATATCTTCTTTTGAAAAATGTCTATTCATGTCTTTTGCCCACTTTATAAAGGGGCTGCTAGTTTTTTTCCTTTGGGTGCGTTTGAGTTCCTTGTAGATCCTAGACGTTAGGCCTTTGTCGGATAAACAGTTGGCGAATGTATTTTCACATTCTGTGGGCTGTCTCCCTGCTCTTTTGATGGTTTCTTTTGCTTTGCAGAAGCTCAGGAGTTTGATGAGGTCCCACTTGTCTATTTTATTTTTTAAGGTATTGGCCTTTAGGGTTCTAAATAGGAATTGATTCCCAGTTCCAATTTTCATAAGGGTGTCTCCTGTGCTTTCTAAGATTCTTATAGTTTGAGGTTTTACATTCAGGTCTTTGATCCATTTAGAGTTAATTTTTGTGTGTGGTGATAGATAGAAGTCCTGTTTCAGTCTTCTGCCTGTGGTCAGCCAGTTTTCCCAGCACCATTTACTAAATAGATTCTCCTCTCCCCAGTGGTTGTTGATGGAGGCTTTGTCAAAGATGAGTTGGCGAGGAATTGAGGCTTTGCTTCCTGAATCTCTATCCTGTTCCATTGGTCTATATGCCTGTTCTTGTACCAATACCAGGTTGTTTTGATTACTGTAACCTTATAATAAAGTTTGAAATGTGGAAGTGTGGTACCTCCTGCTTTGTTTCTTTTGCTGAGGATTGTTTTAGCTATTCGTGGTCATTTATGTTTCCAAATGAATTTCTGTATTGTCATTTCTAGGTCTGAGAAGAATGATGTTGGTAACTTAATGGCTATTGCGTTGAATCTGTAGATTGCCTTTGGTAGGATGGACATCTCAACAATGTTGATTCTTCCTATCCATGAGCAT
>CAUYQG010073277.1:0-15874 GCA_963574415.1 Tarsius wallacei | reverse complement strand
ACTCATATAGTAGACCTTGATCATCCAACATATTACCACAAGGAAAATGTCTGACTGTGGTGGGAAACTGGGGGGGGGGAGGGAGGGTGAGGGGGATGGGATTAATGGTGGTGGGTATCTGTCTGAGGATGGGGAGACGCCTCTTATCAACAAGGGTACCTGAACGAAATATTTTTGTATGCCTAATCCCTAACTGTACCCCACAATAACATAATAAAATAAAATAATAAAAAAAAAAAAAAAAAAAAAAAGAAAAAATGGAGTGAAAACACAAATTACCAGTATTAGGAGTGAAAAATTCTACAGAGTATTACTAAAGGAAGCTATTATATAAACTATTTTATAACAGCAAATTTGAAATTTCAGATAAACAAATTTATTAAAAAATACAATTTACCAAACTGACACAAAAAGAAATAGAAAACAGAAGAGAACTGAATAGTTCTTTATCTGTTAACAGGACAGAAGTCATAATTTTAAAAAATTCCACAAAAAATTCTAGGTTATATTACTTTGCATCCAAATGTTAAAAAAGAAATAATATCAATATTTTTAAAAACATTTTTTCAGAAAATAGAAAAAGATGGAACATTTCCAACTTGTGTTGTGAGACTAACATATGCTTGATACCAAAACCTGATAAGGATATTGAAAGAAAGGAAAATTTTAGGTCAACATCACTTATAGACACAGGTGTAAAACTCTTAAAAGTAATTAGTAAATTCAATACAGTGATACATAAAAAGAAAGTACATTATAACCAAGTTGGGCTTACTCTGGGAACACATCAATGGTTTAACATTTTAAAATCAATATAGTCCTAGCCAGAGCACCTAGGTAAGAGAAAGAACAACAAGCATCCAAACTGGAAAGGAAGGAGTCAAATTATCCTTATCTGCAGATGACATGATCTTATATTTAGAAAAAATCTAAAGATTCCACCAAAAATTCAAAGGACTGATAAGCAAACTTAGTAAAGTTGCAGGATATAAAATTAATATACAAAAATCAGTAGCATCTCTATACAGTTAACAGCAATCAATCTGAAAAAGAAATCAAGAATGCAATCCCAATTACAATAGCTACAACAAAAAAAAAATACCTAGGAATAAATTTAGTCAAATATGTGAAAGATTTTTACTAAGAAATCTAGAAAATGCTGATGAAAGAAATTTAAGAGGACACACAAAAAAAAACTGGAGATATTCCATGCTCATGGAATGGTAGAATTTATATTGTTAAAATATCTATATTACCCAAAGTGACCTAAAGATTAAATGAAATCTCTACCAAAATACCAATGACATTCTTCACAGAAATAGAAAAAAATAAATCCAAAAATCTGTATGGAATCACAAAAGACCTGGAGTATCTAAAGTAATCCTGAGCAAAACAAACAAACAAACAAATAAATAAATAAAAAACAGGAAACACACACACACACAAAACCAAAGCTGAAACAACATATTACTTGATTTTAAATTATACTACAAAGCTATAGTAACCAAGACAGCATGGTATCAGCATAAAAACAGATACAACGGAATAGAATAGAAAACCCACCCGGGCTCGGTGGCTCAGCCTGTAATCCCGTGCCTTCGGGAGGCTGAGGTGAGTGGATTGCCTGAGCCCGCGGGTTCGAGACCCGCCTGGGCAAGCGAGACCTCATCTCTACAATAAATCAAAAAATCAGCCGGGCGTGGTAGCGCGCGCCTGTAGATCCACCTACTTGGAAGGCTGAGGTGAAGGATCGCCGGAGCCCAGCAGGTCGAGGCTGCGGTGGCCGGGAGCAGCCACTGCACTCCAGTCTGGGCGACAGAGTGAGACTCCGACTGAAAAAAAAAAAAAAGGTTCCTGGAAACAAATGAAATAAGGACCCATCTTTTCAAAACCTCTGGGATGCCATGAAAACAGTACTAGGAGGGGAATGTATATCACTATGAACACACATCAAGAAAATAGAAAGAACATAAGTTAACAGCCTAACAAATCACCTAAGGGAGCTGAAAAGATGAGACAACCAAAACCCTAACATCAGCAGAAGAATCCAGAGCACCAAAATAAAAACCAAGATACAGGACTTAGAACACAAAAATATCATTTAAAAAATTAGCAAAACAAAAAGCTGGTTCTTGGGAAATATAAACAAGATTGATGGACCTTTGGCCAGACTGACTAAGACAAAGTGAGAAAAAGTACAAATTAACACAATCAGAAACTCAAAAGATCAAGGCACAACTGATCCCTAAGAAATACAAAAGATTATCAGTGATTACTATGCATGCCTGTATTGAAATGAACTTGAAAACCGAAATTAAATGGAGGGCTTTCTGACACCACACAACCTCCCAAAAGTGAAACCCTAAATAGACCAATAATAACCCAGAAAATTGACTCCATCAAAATAAAACTACTTACAGGAAAAAAAAAAAAAAAGACTTTGACCAGACAGGGTTCCAATGGAATTCTACAATATATGCAAGGAGGAGCTGATACCAATCTTATTGAATGCATTCTAGATAATCAAGAAAGATGGAACTCTCCCCAAATAATTGTGTGAAGCTATCATCACATTGATATCCAAACTGGGTAAGATCCAACAAAGAAAGAGAACTACAGGCCAATTTCTCTGATGAACACAAATGTGAAAATTTTCAACAAGATTCCATCAAATATGATCTAACAACACATCGCAAAAATCATCCACCATAAACAAGTAGGATTCACCCATGGGATGCAGGGCTGGTTTGACATTCACAATACCATAAATGTAATTCAATATATCAACAGATGTAAAAACAAGAATTACATGATTATATCACTGGATATAGAAAAAGCTTTTAAGAAAACCCAACTTCCTTTCTTGATTAAAAAAAACCATGAGCACCAGTGCATAGAGGTAACATACCTCAAAACAGGAAATGGACAGAAATTGGAAGCTATTCCCCTGAAAACTAGAAAAAGAAAAGATTTTCCACTCTCACCCCTCCTGTTCAACATTGCATTGGAAGTCCTAGATCGACCAATCAGATAAAATAAGGAAAGCAGAGGTATCCAAGTAGAAAAAGAAGTCAAGTTATCCCTCTTCATCTTCACAGATGATTTAATCCTATACCTTGAAAATCCAAGATAATCTGTCAAAAACCTCCTTACACTGAAAAAGGACTTTGACAAAGTCTCATGGTACAAAATAAATGTGCAAAAGACAGTCTCATTTTTATACATCAACAACAAACAGGCAGAGAACCAAATAAAAGCATTATCCAATTCACAATAGTCACAAAATAAAGAAAGAAAGAAATATCTCAGCATCTTCCTAAACAGATAAGTGAAATATCTTTACCATGAAAACTATAAAAAACTCCTCCAATAAATCAAAGAAGAAACAAATAAATAAAAATTATATTCCATGCACATGGTTCAGAAAAATCAACATCATTAAGATGTTCATTCTACCAAAGGAAATCTACAGATTCAATGCAATATCCATTAAATTACCAATATTATTCTTCTCAGATTTGGAAATGACTATTCAGAAATTCATGTGGAGACATAAATAATCACAAATAGTCAAAATAGTCCTCAGGAAAAAAAAAAAAAAAGTGGGAGGTATCACTCTTCCAGACATTAAACTTTACCATAAGTCTACAATAATCAAAACAGACTGATAATAGTAAAAGAAGGGCATATAGAGCAATGAAACAGGATAGAGATTCCAAAAGCAAAACCTCAATTTCTCAAATAACTCATATTTGACAAAGCCTCCACCAACAAATGGGGAGAGGAGAAACAAATGGAACTAACAGACATATACTTGCATTCTTGGGTTTTATTCCACGAATTAAAGTATAGTTCAACATAAGTCAATAAACATGATGCACTATATAAACAAAATTAAAAATAAAAATTATGTGATCATTTCAATAAATGCAGAAAAAAAATTAATAAAATATAGCATTCCTTCATGAAAAGAAGCTATATACAACAAACCCATAGCTAATGTCATCCTGAATAGAGAAAAATGAAGGCACTCCTCCTCAGGAAAGGAGGAAGGATGTTCACTTTCCCCACTATTATTCAATAAAGTACTGTCCTAGACAGAGTAATCAGGCAAGGAAAAAAAAGGGTATACAAATTGGAAAAGAAAAAGATCACACTATCTTTGTATGCCAAGGATGCAATTTTATACCTAGACTCCTGGATATGATAAATGAATTTGGTAAAGTTTCAGGATACAAAATCACACACAAAAATCAGTAGCATTGCTATACATTAATATTGATCAAGCTGAGAATCAAAACAAGAACTCAATTTTATTTACAATAGCAGCTAAAATATATAAAATACCTAGGCATATATTTAACCAATCAAGTGAAAGATCTCTATAAAAAGAACTACAAAACTCTGAAGAAAGAAATTGTAGAAGACACAAATAAATGCAGAATCATTCCATGCTCATGGATTAGAAGAATTAACATTGTTTAAATTGACCCTATTACCCAAAGTAGTTTGCAGATTCAATGTAAACTATCAACTGTCAAACTATCAACATCATTTACACAGAATAAAAGAAAACTCCTCAAATTCATATGAAACCAGAAAGGAGACAGAATAGCTAAATAAATTCTAAGCAAAAAGAACAAAACCGAAGGTATCACATTACCTGATATCAAATTATATTACAAGGCTATAGTAACCAAAACAGCATGGCACTAGTACAAGAGCAGACACATGGACCAATGAAACAGAATAGAGAATATAGAAATAAACCTAAATACCTACAACCAACTTATCTTTGACAAAGCTGACAAAAACATACACTGGGGAAAGGACACCCTATTCAACAAACGGTGCCAGAAAAATTGGATAGCTACATGTAAAAAAAAAAGAAAAAGAAAAAGAAACTTGATCCCCTTTCTCCCCATATACAAAAATTAATTCAAGATGGACTAAAGACTTACATTCCAGACCTAAAGCCATAGAAAACAAAAAACAAAAACAAAAAAACAAAAAAACAAAAAAAACTTAGAGGAAAACTAGGAAAAAACTATTCTGGACATTGACCTAGACAAATTATTTATGGCTAACTCCCAAACTGTGAATGCAGCAAAAACAAAAATAAGCAAGTAGGAATTAATTAAACTAAAAAGTTTCTTCATAAAAAAAAAATCAACAGAGCAAATAGGTAATCTACAGAATGGGAGAAGATATTTACAACTGTACATCTGACAAAAGACTGATATCCAGAATCTACAAAGAACTCAAACAAATCATCAAGAAAAAAGCAAATGATCTATTAAAAACTGGCAAACTACATAAACAGACATCTTTCAAAAAAAGATATACAAATGAACAACAAATATATTTAAAAAATACTCAACATCATTCATCATTGGGGAAATTAAAATTAAAACCACAATGAGATACCACCTTATACCAATCAGAATGTTCTTTATTAAAATATATTTTTTTAAAAAAATAGATGCTGGCAAGGATGCAGATAAAATAAAATACTTTACACCATTTGTGGGAGCGTAAATTAGTACAACCTTTATAAAGATTAGTGTGGAGATTTCTCAAAGAACTAAAGGTAGATCCATTTGATCTAGCAATCCCACTGCTAGGTATCCACCCTAAGGAACAGAGGTTGTTGTACAAAAAGACAACGGCACCTGCATGTTTATCACAGCACAATTCCCAATTGCCAAGATGTGGAATCTACTTAAATGCTAATCAACTGCTCAGTGGATAATGAAAATGTAGTACATATGCATTATGGAATACTATCCAGCTATCAAAAAGAATGAAATAATGCGTTTTGCAGCAACTTGGATGGAATCAGAGAGCATCATTCTAAGCAACTAAACAGGAAAAGGAAAACCAAACACAGAATGTTCTCACTTGTAAGTGGAAGCTAAACTAAGGATATGCAATAGAAATAAACCTAAATACCTACAACCAACATTGAGAATGATAATGGACACTGGAGACTCAGAAAAGGGAAGGGTTTAAGGGACAAAAAAAGGAAGAAAATCACCTATTGGGTGCAGGTGGGTGTGGTGGATACTCTTAAAGCCCAGGCCAAAACCATTTGAATCCACCAAAGCTATTGAAATTTTCAAAAAAGAAAAGAAAATCTACTATCTTAGTGATTTTCCCTTGTAAATACAATATTATTTATTATGGTTTACAAGCTGTAAAATAGATTTCCTGCATTCCTTCCAGCTAACTAAAATTTGGAAATATTTTTAAAAATTGGAAACATTCAAGTACCCAACAAACATATGAAAAAATGCTCAACTTCACTAATCATCATAGAAATGCAAATCAAAGCTATAATTAGTTACCACCTCACACCTTTCTGGATAGCTGTCATTAAAAACTCAAAAAAACAACAGATATTAGTGAGGCTGCAGAAAAAAGGGAACACTTCTACACTGTTGGTAATATAAGTTAGTTCAACATTTGTGGAAGTAGTGAGGCATTTTCTCAAAAACTCGAAATTTAGTTACCACAAAATCTAGTAATACTACATCTGGGAATATACCCAGAGGAACATTAATCACCTTACTAAAAAGACACATGCACAAATAAGTTCACTGTAGTACTATTCATAATAGCAAAAACATGGAACCAATTCAGATGTCCATTAAAAGTGGACTGGGTAATGAGTTATTCTAAGAGAATTATTACAGAAACAAAAACCAAATCACAAAAACAAAAAACTGAATACTCTGAAGCAGACCCTAAATAAATTCCAAGCAAAAAAGGATAAAACTGGAAGTATCATATTACCTGACATCAACTTATACTACAAGGCTATAGTAACCAAAACAGCATGGCACTAGTACAAGATCAGACACATGGATCAATAAAACATAATAGAGAATCATAAATAAACCTAAATACTTAATATCATATCATTGGCATACAGAGATGGTTTGATTTTTTTCTTTTCCAATTTGGATACCCTTTATTTTTTGTGCATGTGAGCACAAAGGTAGGCACAACTGAAGACAGGCACTTTTAGTGAGGGGAGGGAAGAGGGAAAAGGGACCCAACCACCCATTGGGTACCATGGCTACTACTGGGGGAGAATGGACTCCCTAGAAGCCCAAACTCACTTGCACACAGTTTACTTATGCAGCAAATTCTCTCATGGACTCCGTAACACTTAAAAAAAAAATGAAAACATAAAATAGCAAGATTTGGCCAAGAGTTATTATATCTCAATTAGAGTATGTATTTTTTATTTTACAAAAGGCTTAAACTTAGAGATCAACAGAACATTCTACTTCCTAGTAATGAAAGAAGTACCTCACATTCTTTTACCAGAATGATGGAACAAAATAAAGTACAGAAAATGTCTGTAGCAAACAGTATAATAATAATTGTTGCTTTTAAGGTCACTGAATTGTACATCAAATAATGGAATTTATGAAACTGTTGTTGAAGTGTTTTCTTCTGCTCTATTGTATTCTCTTGCTTATTTTTGACAGTTTCTGCACTGTATTAATGATTATAATATCCCTAGCCACACATTCTTGATTTTCTTTAGACTGTCATTTTATTGAAATGTTTCCCCAGAATGAAGAATAACCTCTGCAATAATAATTTATGTGATTATGTTGCTGTTCATTCTGGAAATTATAGCACAGTAGCTGGTGCCCAATTAGTGTTGCATTACATAAATGGAGGAGAAATAACATTAATTTAGAGTCATACAGTAATAATGATATATAACCATATATAAATATATATATGTACTATGTCTGATGAACTGCATTTATAAATTCTAAGATGCACTTTTTAATAATATTTTAACAATCCTTAAATTATTTTAAATCTCACAATTAATGTGATTAGAATATATTAGATCATGTTCAAATTAACATATTTTCCATCGGAGACTTGTTACTATTTTATAAAATAGTAGTACATTTTGAGATTAATATCATCTTTCCTTTTCTAGAAGATTATTTTTATTAGAAAATAAAACCGTGTATATATTTTCAGATGTGTATCCACTTTATAGTGGCAGTAATGGACAAAAAGATGAGTGATTTATGAGAGCAAATCTGGTAGACTGCCTCTACTTGAGGGCAGCGTCAAGGAGTGACAAGTGATTTTCTGGGCCACTTTGTGCCTGCAAGGTTCATGTTGATGTCGATCAGGGAATGTTTCATACAAAATGGAGTAGGGAACTCTGGACACCACTGACTATTGTTTTGCATTCTTTTTCTGCAATACATGAAATTCCACATTTTAAAATTGTCTTTAAGTGCATAATCAAAGTAGCTATCTCAGTTAATGGGATAAATAAATAAAAATTAACAATAGTAATATAATAATGAGGTGACAATTATCTATCAATCCACTTTTCTGTCTAGTGTGTGATTGAGAGAAAGAAGAGGCTTATGACTCGTTGCCTTTGAGAGAATCTTGGTCTATCTATAGGGAGGTTTCTTTATATGGAGTAACACTAGGAAGAGAGCTTTCCACCACCTCCTTACTCTTTTACACTTGCTTCTATAAAGGAGTGAATGGTTTCAAGTCTGATATTCACTAGCTCATGACTTATTAGAGTAATAGAGGGCTAACTTTATTAGAAGTCTATTATAACTTGAAACACAACACTGTTCTCCTGCATTTTTCTAGCTCTTCTTGTTTCATGGGTTAGTAGGAATCAGGACTCAAGCTGGGGTCATGTGCTCTCTGTTTCTTCTTTCACACAGGAACAGACACAGACTATTGCCCAAGTCATAAGTTTGGCAATCAAGATCAAGTAGGAACTAAAAACAATGACGGAGCATTAATCTCCCCCTATTCTGTCAATACCTGAGTGAGAGATCCAAGTCCACTGCCTCATCCCAAGGCCATGAGAACTGACTTAGAATTTATTCTGTGAACACAGTTATCTCACTCTCCTCTGTAGGTACAAAGATACAGTTCTTAAGCCCATATTCCTGTATTTGCATGAAATTGTGAAAGAACAGTTTAGCATTTCTTCTAAGTCACCATCTACAATATATTTGGCTCCTTATCTTTTTTCTGTTTACTCAGAAGTGTAAGAAAAGAGCAGGTGTCCACACACTACGAAATGTTAGCATAAATTATTACACATACTTGTTATTTAATTCCTATACCATGATAATCCATTTAAATACATAATTTTATTTAATCTACTCAACATCTCTATAAATTATTCTCTATGTTTACTCTCAATCCTTGGATAAATAAATGATAAAGGAGTTTCAACATGGTAAGTAATTCACTAAGATCTGACAGGTAGGAAATAGCAAAGTCAGACTTCACACCATGGTCATTCTGACTCTAGAACTTGAGATCTTACACTGTATTGAACAAAGGCCAGTAATTTTGACTGAATGACAGCAAGAAAGCAGCTGCTCAGTGAAAATCATAGAGATTTCCCACTGTGATTCAAAAAAAGACAACTGCTGTTCCCGCTGTTGTTTCCTTGCTTGCATGTGGGACCACAGACGTCAACACAGATCTGAAGAAGTTTGTTGTTGATTGTAATCATCATCTCCATAGGTGAATTGAGAGAATAAATGGTTAGAAGGTAGATTACAGACATGCTAGGGGTACAGGTGTGCTTCCAGTTTGGTCAGGAGGCATTACAGACACAAAGAAGCCCCAACAAAGAGAAGGAGAACAGATTGCTTCCTTATATCCCAGACAGTGGGGATCCCAGTCTCTTAACTCCAGGTCCTGGCAACCCAGACTGGTTTCCCTGGATACAAGAGCTTCCCTGCTTAGAGGGATTGAATCATCAAGTGTTTATGAATTGGTCCAGAGAGTCTCAGAAAGGACAAATATTTCTTTAAAAATATGAGAGGCTCTATTTTTGGAAAAGAACACAAACATGGGTTTATAAAATACTAAATATAGTCAGACTTTATCTAATTATAGTTATTTTATAATTATCTTAAGTCCAATTAATAGGAAGTTGTAATAACACATTTATTAAACATAAAGACATATTTGAAACTGATCTTGCTTAATATATTATTTAATATTTTAATAATATCTTGCATATAATTTATTCAGTGATCTTTGAGGAAGAAACTTCCTTTCTTCAACCTCTAAATTAAGCAATGTAAACAATGAATTGACTATAATCTTTACCATTCTAACTTATGTACCTACTCACTAATTCTATGAATTTGATTTATTTTAGTATTGACTGACATTTATACCAAAGTACTTTCAATATTGGAAATAAAATGATAGCTCACTAAGAATACATTAATCTGGGAGTTCCAAGATAGAACACCCTATAGGAAGAGAAAAAAATAGAGAATGTGTCAGGCCCAGAAAAATTGCTGTAGTCATAAATATGACTACTGAGTAAGGTGATTGACATCTCAAACCAGTGTTCAAAATATAGGAACAGTAAACTTGACCTGATTTGCTGTAACGACTATCTAGGGAATCTGAAGTTTGGGGTTGGAGGAGAGATAATATCAACAGAAACTTCTAGAAGAAGATAAAACTTAGGTGGTTGACAATATTATGCTTCCTAATTGTCCTTTGTTAAGAAAAGCAACTCAGACCACAATTTGGTAAGGGGAGTATTCAGAAACCAATATCTGCTTTTCTAGAAAAGAGGGCAAATAGAGCAGTTTTTGCCCCTGTTATTTCAGACCCTAGTTTAATTTAGAAAGAGTTAGAACCTCAGTGAAGTAAATTTTTTAAAAACATAGATTGTGGTAATTGAAGGTAGGATAGTGCAGCTGGGTCAAAATCAAAGGATACCAACTCAGACACACTGAATATAGGCTATCTATGATTCTTCTGCTATGGGTGGACCCTGAAAATATCAAATAAACTAGGTGCTATGCTCTGTATGGAATATAGCATAAAGTATTTTAAAACCTTGACTATAAAATAACACATCAGACTCACAAAGAAATTACATCTCTTATTCTGGTAGAGAAAGAATGTGTCTAATGCAAAAAAAATAGACCTAGAAAACCACACTGTGTTTATTTATTTATTTATTTATTTATTTATTTATTTAGAGTTAGAGTCACTTTGTCACCCAGGCTGGAGTGCAATGGCATGTTCATGGCCACCTCAGTCATGACCTGCTGGACTCAGGTGATCCTTTCTGCCTCAGCCTTCCAAGTAGCTGGAACTACAACATGCATGCACCACCACACCCAGCTAACACACTGTGTATCTCAACATTTATGTTGCCTATATTCTTTGTATATATTCTTGTCATTATGAGTAAAGCTTGATTCACTGGAAGGATGCCTGATTTCTGAGATTCTGATGTGACAATTTGATATATTATATTAGCTCAAGATAACATACTGCTTCCAAGTGAAATAAGGACTTGTAAATAACTCCCACAATAAAGCATGCATAGTTTTGATTTCCTTATGATAATTACATCACTTATTTTTTTTAAAGTAGGATTTATTAAGACAGAAAAGCTCCCCAGTGGAAGAGAACCTGAAAGGAGTTGCCCTCATCACCTATTTTTTAACCTTTATCTCCAATTTCATTATATTCCCCTCATTCTACCTCTGTCATGATAGAAAAGGTGTATTGTATCTAAATGTATATTTTATATTACCAAGTAATTAAGATTTTAAAATAGATACAAAATATAAAAATTGCATTCATTTTATTTTATACATTAAGAATAAATATTCTAAATGTTTACATTGCAAACATAAGCATAAAATATTTAACATTATATAGAAAACCCAGGATAGACTTTTACCTGTCTGTCATCACTCTTCCTCACTGTCAGTGCTGTGTTCTTGGAGCGCACTAGCCTCGTTGCAGTTCTTCTTATTGTCATGTGCCCTTGATCCATGAAGTCTTCGCACATGTAGAATTCTCTATTAAAAATATCCCCTCTTTTCAAGAAAATAAAATAAAAGTTATAATTGAAAAGAAAAAAATGAAACAAAACTGTTTTGTTTGCATATGACATGTTTATTTATGTAGAAAATCTGAAAGAATGAAAAAACTTTCATATAACTAATAAGTGATTAGAGCAAATTTGCAGGATACAAAGTAAATATATGAAAGTCAAGTGCTTTGAAATATATCATTAATGAATGATCAATGTTGAAATCAAAAATACATCATTCACATTAATTTATTAAAAAATAAATACTAAGTATAATTCCAACAAAATATGTAAATATTAATATGAGAAAAACTACAAAACTCTATTGAAAGAAATTAAATATATATTTTATAAATAGAGCCCAGCAGGTCGTGGCTGAGGTGGCCATGAGTGTGCCATTGCACTCCATTATATTAAATGGACAGGAAGACAGTATTGCTTAGATTGCAATTCTTCACAACTTGATATATGCATTTCAATAAAATCCCAGTCAAAATACCAGGATATTATATCGTGAATATTAGCAATCTAATTTGAACATTTTTACTGACAGAAAAAATATACAATATTGAAGAAGAATAAAATATGAACATTGACATTACTGATCTTCAAGAATACAAGTTTTGACTTACTATAAAGCTACAGTAATCTAGAGAGTAGAATTGGTGAAAAACAAAAAATACACAAATAGATAAATGAAACAGAATAAAGAATCCGGACATAAATCCAAACAAATAAAACCAACTGAACATGGACAAAGGACCAAAGCCAATTCAGTGGAGAAAAGATAGGTTTTCAACAAATGCTGCTGAGTATTTGCAGGCAACAAAATTAATTTAGATATATATTTCACGTTTTTTACAAAAATTACTACAAAACAGATCAAAATTTATATTTGATAAAGGATTATTCCCTAAATCAATCTTCAAATCCAACAATTAAAAAATGGACAACGCAATTTTAGGTTGAGGCAAAGACTTTGATGGATATCTTGCCAAAGAAGGTGTACACTTGACAAGTAAACATACAAAAAGATGCTTCAGGTCAAAGAGTTAAAAAGAAAATCTCTGTTATACAAGAGGAGTAAATTCAAAAACTCTATTGTGCAACATGGTAATTATAGTTAAAAAAAGATAATTGTATACTTGAAAATTGCTAAAAGAGTGGATTTTCAAGTGTTCTCCACAAATAAATGATGAGTATATAAATAATGCATATGTTAATTAACTTGATTTAGCTATCCTACAATGTTTACGTATTTTTAAACATCATGTTCTGCATAAGTTATAGAAAATTATTAGCTATCAATTTAATAAAAAATAAAATAATAATAATAAAAGAAAATACACTACATCATATGCCGTCAGGGAAATGCAAATTAAAACAACAATGAGATACAATTACATACCTGTTAGAATGGCCACAATCAAGAACAATAATTACACCAAATGTTGGTGAAGGTGTGGAGCAACAGGAACTCTCATTCTTTGCCAATGAAATGAAAAATGGTACAACCACTTCAGAAGATAGCTTATCAGTTTCTCACAAAACTAAACATACTTTTACAATAGAGATCCAGAAACTGTGCTTCTTGGCATTTATCCCCAAAAGTATAAAATATATGTCTACACCAAAACATGTACATGAATGATTATTGTAGGTGTGTTCATCATTGCCAAAACTTGAAAACAACCAAAATATTCTTCAGTAGATGAATGAATAAATGAATTTAGGAACAGTCATACAGTAGATATTATGCAGTGCTAAAAAAAAAGAAGTCGAAGAAGCATAGAAGAAAAGACATAGAAGAAATTTAAATGTATTGTTAAATGTAGTATTAAATGTATTCCTAAATGTATTATTACAAGGTGAAAAATTCCAATCTGAAACTTCTATATACTGTATGATTTCAACCATAAGTTGTTCAAATTATTCAAGTCTTAGTTTTGTTGCTTGAAAATGGATCTAATGAGGATTATTGTGTTGATTAAATTAGGTTTTTTTATGCATAGCATCTATTATAATATAAAATATTTGTGCACTCTATTAGTGCTATCTATTGCTGGGATGTTTATAATTTCTGTAATTTGAATATTGTAGCAAATGTGTAGTTCATAGACAAATGTGTAATCCCAAATAACCCAGTGTACCTTCAAAATAAATGTGTGTGCCCAGTGTGTCTCCACAAGAAATATTCATGCAGTACTTTTAGAATCAGGAACAAGCGTGTGTATTTTGGAAAAACAAAATGAAATATGTTATGCTGAAAAAGTTGCCTTTTGAATAGTCATGACATAAAAATAGCACTCTAAACAAACGTGTAAATTAAAACATTGACTTTGTATAAGGAAAAATAAAAGCATTTGCTATTATACAAAGTATTAGATGTATGGTATTTATTCTGTTTACATATAAGTCCCCCCAAATACAAGTATGCAATTTTTAGAAAATGATAAGAAATTGTGCTGCCTATAACTTTGAAGATGAATCAGTGGTTTGTTAATTATGAAGAAGAATTTAATAATTTAACAAATTAAGATGAAGAAAGTGGGATTAACCAAATATAAATTCAATTATTCTGACATTTTGCAAATGATCTGGTGCCTAACTAAAATTGATACTGCCAAAATAAGTAATGAGTTTTAGTTATTCAGTGCTTAACAGTAAACCATGTTACTATATGTTATTGAACAATTAAAACCATTTCTGAGCATCTCCCAGGGTGAAAGCCCATTACATCTGCCTCTTTGGTGAGGATACCAAGGTTGAAGTCTTTTAGTGCTTTCTCATAAGGTAATGGCTAAGATGACCTTAACACCAAGCCTTAGAATATTATTCCCAAAGAGTCTTCTACTGCTTCAGATAGATACCCTAAAAAAGCAACAGTAGACTTTAAATGATCTTTTAACTCTCCCACTGCAACTTGAATGTGTTTAGAGTCTATCATATGATCTATCACAGAAACAAAGAACATGGTACCATATGTTCTCACTCATAAACAGACCCTGAACATTTACCATAATACTATAAGAAATGAATTGGCAGTAGCAGGATACTGCTGGGGGAGGGAGGAGGGTCAGACACAATATCAATAAGGGTATCTGATTTCAAACCAGGAAAAGTGGGGACCAAAGGGAGGTCCAAACATTGCCTGTATGATGAACACTTGTTTACGTATTCCTGAATTGTACCCCATATCTTTAAAATAAAAAAACTTGAAAAACAAAAAGCCCCAGATCTTTTCTAAATAAAATGTCTGCTAAATTGCTTTCACCAATTTCCTTGTAATATTCAATAGTCTTGAGTATATTATGTTCTTGTTTGAAAAGTTAATATACAAATCTGTCTATAATATAGTACAGAATGAAATGTGAACAAAAGTTACATTGTTTTGTTTTATTATAATATTTTTTAATCTTTGGCAATGTTTGATAAAAATCATTTTATAAAGTTGTGGTTTACCTAAAACCGTGTTAAAATTTAAAAAAATCATTATTCCATGTCAAAAAATACATATAAACACACAGATGATATTTGACCACTTTTTACCTATAAAAATGCAATTTATAAGGGTTTGCATGTGTTATGTGTATTATTAACCCCAAAAATCGGAGAAAATATTGCCAAATATGTTGAATTTATTTGACAATCAGAGGAGTATTATGACATGAGATGCACAGCTATAGCAAGCCACATATGCAGCTAGAGGCTAAAGGGAAAATTATTTACAAATAGGGAAGTTCATATAATGCTCTACTGGCTCCCTCTGGCTCTGACTTTTTAGGGTTTGACAGAAAAAAAAAATAAAGAAAAACATTTATTCTTGTATCTGCAACTTTCTAAATATATCGCATAAACTTTTAAACTGAAAATAACCTTTCAATAATGAAAACAAAAATTGCATAAACAATTTTGTTAATGTGCATTTCCAAATGAAGCACACAATATATTTCATATTTTTGGCAATAAAACATCACTAGG